>VWZK01016722.1:0-12912 GCA_013396935.1 Baryphthengus martii | reverse complement strand
CATTTCAAAGGCAACTCTCTCAGCCTTTTGAGAATATATTAACATTCCATTAACACTCTCACGGTTTTTGCATGCATATCAAGAACATGGGCCAAGAAGGCCAGCTAAGTTTCAGATAAGTTTGAGTTCAAACAGGTTCTTTTATTTATTTATTTATTTTTATTCGATGCTCTCAATAAATATTTTAAAACTATACTTGGGTGGGGTACTGCCAGCAGATTTTTCGAGCCTAACAAAAGACACAATTGCAAAGCATGTATTTTGTATAGAATTTTTCACAGCAAAATGGTTCTCATTATTATTATCCTCATCATCAGAGATAAATCACCACACTAAATCACCACTGCTGTTCTTATTGCTGTTCTTGTTATCATTACTGTAATTTTGCAATTGTTATGATTACAATTTTTCTTATGAATGTCAAAACTAGGAATTTTGTCAAGATCAGTACTCTCTTTATGGAAGATCTCTTAAAAACACCAAAAAGCACAACAAACAGCGTTCATAGCACTGGGAGAATTTATCTGTGCGTTTTGAATGATAGCACGAGATGATATTGCCTCTTTTGGGGAGTCCATATGAGTGAGCTCACAATACTAGCAGCAAGAGACCTTCATTGGTGCAATGGTGATCTGCTGAGATGGCAACAGCTGTCAGCTTTGAGAACTCAGCTAAGATTTCTACAATATATCGGTGTCCATCATAAGTCAGCGGCTACCTGGGTCCTTTGAACATATTTGCCTTGAATGCAAAGCAAGTTACACAAACAATGTAATTTAATGTGTGTGTATTTTTGTATGTATGTGTACAAAAGACAACAGAATTGTGGCCTGTATCAGAAGCTATGTGGTCAGCAGGAGAACGGAAGTGATCATGCCCCTGTACTCACCACCGATGAGGCCGCGCCTTGAGTACTGTGATCTGTTCTGGGCCTATCACTACAAGAAAGACAGTGAGACATTACTGGAGTGAGTTCAGAGAAGGACAACCAAGCTGATGGAGGGTCTGGAGAAAAAGCTCTGTGAGGAATGGCTGAGGGAAATGGGAATCTTTAGTTTGGAGAAGAGAAGGCTGAGAGGAGACCTTATTACTCTCTACAACTACTTGAAAGAAGATTGTAGTGAGGTGGGTGCAGTCACTTCTCTCAAGTAAGTGACAACAGGATTAGAGGAAACAGCCTGAAGTTGTACCAGGGGAGGTTTAGATTAGATATTAGGAAAAATTTCTTTCCTGAAAGAGTAGTCAGGCGCTGCCCAGGAAGGTGGTAGAGTCACCATCCTTGCAGATATTAAAAAAAAATGTGCACTTCAGGACATTGGGATAGTGAGGTGTTTCCGATGTTTTGTGGGGTGTGTTTGTCTTGTTTTGGTTTGATTTTTGTTTGCGTTTTTTTTCAGGGAGGTTGATGGTTAGGCCGTGATCTTAGAGGTCTCTTCCAACTGCGATGATTTTGTGGTTCTGTAAAGAGGATTTTCCAGAGAAAGGACAGGCAATGGGAAGAAATCTGCCTCTGTTCATTTGTTGGACTGTTTGGGAGTTTTTTGGGTTTTTTTTTGTTTTTTTTTTCTTCTCCTGAAAGATTAACAACTTCCTAAAAAGATACAGAAACAAGGATCCTGACCAAAAACACCAAAAATTCCATTTAATTCAGAGGTGTTTGAACAGTACTGATAACTATATTATAAATATTCACACATTTAAAATCACAGTTATGCCATGCTGAGCCAGTTTACATAGAACTAGTGTAACTTCCCTGACCATAGAAAGTCTTTTTTCTTTCCTTTTGAGTTACAAGAGGTAACTTGAGTCGTAGGCATCTGTATATTTTGCATGTTTGTGCAAGAGAGAGAGGACAATAAATAAATCAATAGTAGACTCACTTTCTAGTTATTCCAGAATATTAAATTACTGAGTAAAAAAGCACAACAGAAAAATACTCCCATTATTATTATTGTTATTCAAAGCCTTTTGTAATGGTAGTCTGGGTTTCAGTAGTACATCATAAATAAGAGCAAAGTTCTCACCGGATTACTGGGTTTTTTACCCTTTCCTTCATAGATTCTTTTAGGGTAAATGTAACCTAAAAAATCAGCAGAAGTAGATCTGGATGTGATTACTTTTTCCTTAAAGGAGTAAGGGGTTAAGTTAATAATATATTTATCTTCTGAATCATTTCTTTTCAAAGGAATCTACAGAGCTTCAGCTCTAAATAAAAGGAGGAAAAAAGTGTTGTCATGCAAACACAATGCCATGCTCTAGCTGGCAAGTTCCCAGATGCTTTCTTCTTTATTGCTGGCTGGAGCACCTAATAGGCATAAACTAACTGCAAACAGGACCCACATGGATTTTAGCACATTTAGATCTTGAATAATTTAAATAATTTGATTTCAATGATGTGGGATTGATTCAAATAAGCAAATGTTTACAGGACTGTAAATGTGAAAGACTATCTGTCTAAGAGTTCAGACTATTTCTACTCCAGTAGTCATGATTCCTTTTAATATTATAAATCTTGTTCCTGAAAACCTTCATATATATAACTTTAAGCATGTATGTTTTCATATGTAATATAATCTTAGAATCATATAAAAATGTAGTTATACTGGATCATGGATGTCATCTAACTCATCTGTCTCTCCTTCATCCGCCTTCATCATTTTAACAGAAGACTGTTCAAATAACTCTTAAAGAATTCAGTGATGGAATCTCTACAGCCTTCCCAGCAGCTGATTTCAGTGCTTCCTTCTTCTTTATATTGGAAAGGCTTTTTTGATGTCTACAGTGAATCTCCTTGATGAGTTTTACAGTCTAATCCTTACCTTACACAGTGAACAAATTATTCTCTTCCTGTTCCCATTTTTATATTAAGGTGATTTCCACTGCCCCTCTCTATCTTCTGTACACAAATCAACCATGTATTTCAACTCATTAATTTTTAAAAGCCAAAAATTGAAAACAACAGATGTTGTAACTTAGTAGCACTAAGCTGAAGGAGTTGAAGGATGAGTTCATAACGTCTTCTTTGTAATACTCTTTTCCATGTGTAAAGTCCATATCCCTATAAGAAATTTGCCCTTTTTTATTCAACTTAACTAACTATAAAGCCATATCCTTTTCTTAAGAACAGAAAAATCACATATTCCGTTGTTCCCTATGCTATATTTATGTAGCTGACTGTGCCTACTTTAATGCATTTGTCCCTCTTGTCTGCACATTTCCCATCTGAATCTAAATGAAAAGGCTTTTTTAAGTTGAATAATAAGAGTTTGAAAGTTTAAGAATTTAAATAATGTTATGAACTTGAGTCATGCCCTCCAATAAATTAGCAGTTGGTCTTGCCATAAGGTAACAGAAGGGAAAAGCAACAAGAAAGGCTTTTGAAAGTATATTGGCAGCAAAAGGAAGGCTAGAAAAAAATGTGGGCCCACTGCTGAATTGTCGTGAGGATGTAGTAACAAAGAACAAGTTACAGGCAAAGATGCGCAGTGCTTTATTTCCCTCAGTTTTACTGGTAAGAGTAACCTCTAGGAATTCCAGGTCCTTGTCATTAGAAGGAAAATCTGGAACAGGGAAGATTTACTCTTGGTAAAGGGGGATTAGATTTTGGAATATTTTAATACATCTAACATATATAAGTCCATGGGACCCTATGGGATGCAACCACGACTGATAACACTGTAAGGCTGCCCTTGATAGTCTTTGAAAGATCATGGAGGCAGAGGGCAGTTCCCAATGATGGGGGAAAAAAAAAAAGAAAATTTCATTTCTATCTTCAAGAAGGGCAAAGAGGAGTATACAAGGGATGACAGACTAGTCAGCCTCACCTTGGTATCTGAGAAGGTGGAGCGTATAGTCCAAAAAACAGAATGACAAGAAAGTGATCAGGAGTAGTCAGATGCATTTACAAGTGGGAAATCAAGCCTAAGAAACCTGATAGTTTTCTCTGATGAGATATTTATCTAGAATTTACAAATGTTTTCAACACTATTTAACAACATATCCTTAGGCAAATATATGAGATACAGTCAGTATGTGAGCACAGAGGTGATTTGAAAATGGACTGACCTGCTGGGATCAAAACATTATAATCATCATCATGGTGTCCCTCTGGAAGTCAGTTATTAGTGGTACATTCCATGGGTGCATATCAGATCCTGTATAGTTTAATAGCTTCGCAAACGACATGATACTAATGCTTGTGCTTCCTTTCAGAGGGATTTCAACAGACTGGAGAAATGTGCACAGAAGGACCTTACGAATTTCAAAAAAAAAAGGGAAGCAACAGGTCCTGCACCTGGGAAAAAATATTCCCATGTACCATCACAGGCTAGGGAATAACCAGCTGAGATGCAGCTTTGCAGAGAAAGCTCTGATGGCTCTGGCATGAAGCTGACTTTAAACCAGTAACATGCCCTTGCAACAAAAGCCACCAACCTCCCAGGATACATTAGACAGAGTATAGACAGTACATCAAGGAAGGTGATCCTTCCTTTCTGCTAAGCACTGTTGTGATACAGTGGGGTTTCTGAGCCCACCGTTAGACTGAGACATAGGCATAATAATGGGTGTCCAGTGAAGGGCCAGAGAGATAACTAAGGGTCTGAAGCATCTGGCATACCAGGAGAGGTTAACAGAACTGGGATTGTTGAGTGTGGAGTTATCTGATAGAAGGGAGTAAAGAAGCCAGACTACTCTTGGTGGTGTCCAGCAACAGGACAAGAGGCAGCATGCAATAAACAGGGGTAGAGATATCTGAACTGCATTACTCCTTAACTATTCATTCTTTCCTGGTACTCCTCTTTTCACAGAGCTCATTGCACTACTACAGAAAGAAAGCAAATGAACTGTTCTTGATAAAGACGTTCTGGATGTTGTGTAACTCTTGCATGTTTGCCAGGCATTCACAAATTGTTAAATATCGTATGTTTGGTTTTTGTTTTTTTTTTTTTTTTTTTTCTTGGAACTCAATATAGCCTGACTAGCTTAGCAAACTTACCCTTTTTCCTCAGCTTTGTTCCCTGTACCTCTGTTTTCAGATATTATTTCAAATCACAGGCAACGATTGTTAAAAGATGTATGATTTGGGGAAGTGGATCTTTTTGTGACACTTTCAAATACTGTGATTTTCAAAGGATGTTCAGAACATACCAAAATCCAGGTTCTCTGAAACTGCTTGTTTTTTAATACCTTGTAATACTGTACAGAGCTTTGCAATTATTATTATTCGCACAGTAAGATAGGCATAGACACAGAATGCTGGGGGTTGGAAGGGACCTCTGGTGATCATCTAGTTCAATCCCATTTCTAAAGCAGGTTCACCCAGAGCAGGTTGTACAGGATTGTGTCTAGGAGGGTTTTGAAAGTCTCCAGAGAAGGAGACTTCACAATCTCTCTGGGCAGCCTGGTCCAGGTCTCCATCACCCCTGAAATAAAAGAGGGTTTTCTAATGTTGATGAGCACAGACTGTGCCACAAAAAAAAAGCCATAAATAGCTTGTTCAGGGAGATATCAAGTCTATATTGTGAGGATTACTTTCTTGTATGTAACGTTTTAAAGAAAGGCATCTGGACACGTAGGTGCATCAACCCAGTTCTGATGTCTTCATTGACGTGTTTTATTACTCTGGGGAAATCTCTTAAGATCTGCTTTCCTTTATTCCTCTATGGTGATATATTTTGTCTCTATGGTGTTACATTTTCACTAAGGTGATATATGAACATATAAACAATTTTCACCAAACTTACAGGCTAAAAGGCTCGCACAGAGTATCAGTGTAGCAGTGTCCTCCTGGAAACACACAGTATGTTCTGCCTGTCTGTGTGCCTTTACTTTACTCTTGCTTATATATACATATTCAAAACCGAAAAAGAAACATCTTTTCTTTTTTTTTAGAAATTTGTAGGTATAGGTTTTTTATTGAATTTTATATTCTCTGATCCTCATAGTGTTCAGTTCTCTCCATTGACTATATGAACAGCCCGAACACTAGTACCTTGAGGTACTAGGATTGTTTCACTGCTACAAGCCTTCAACCCTTTCAGAAATCCAAGATCTAAACTGAGCTTCCAGATAAAGAGGTGACACACTAAGTGACTTTTTACTGAGATTTACCATAGGAAGTATTGCAGTAACAGCTGGCCGACCATAGGAGAACAGGATATTGGGTAAGCCAAACAGGGTAATAAAATAGAACCCTGGTAAAGACAGCAGCAGATCTTCTGGAGGTTAATGTTCTCATCCTTCCTTTCCTCCAAGTCTTACTCAAGAGTGGTAGTGCCTTGCTACTTGTTCTGGGTTGAGCTAGAATAAAACTAATTCTGCTCATTGATTTTACTTTTCAGCTAAATTCTTCTACTAATTGCACTTTTTGATGTTAGCAGAATGTTTTCACAGGCAGTGTCTGCTGCAAGCAGTGATATCACTTGGTATTTACAGTTCCTACCAAGGATTGGTATGTAGACCAAATTCAGGGCTAAATCCTGTGCACCACGTTGGGGATGCAGAAAGTAAAAGGTGGCACCTGTGTGGAGGAGTGGGCAGGATAGATGATCCTAAACTGCCCAGTGAGGGATTCGCTCCCATATATGGCATACTCGGTATAAAGGTGAGCAATCACAAGAGTCAAGCTTCTTCTTCAAAGGCCAGCATCTGAGGGGCACTCCTTCCATTCTGCCTTCAATCTCAATCCGTATGTTCCTGAATCCAGCACCAAAAGCCAGCTCTTGAACCTGGCTCCCATCTACCACTGAGTCCATCTTGGGATGTTCCCAGTGTCTGCTCCACAGCATCAGTGGTGATGGTGACGTGATTGCCGTTGTCAGGGGTGGGTTTAGTACTAGTCTTGAATATCTTTGTATGTATTCCATTTTATTATTATTTTAATTTTCATGAAAGTTCTTCTAGCTTTTTTTTTTTTTTCTTTTGTAATTGATACACCTCTCTCCCTTATTGTCTTCTCTTTGCCCTCAAGAAGGGAGAGCATCTATTATAGGTCTAGAGGAGGACTCTGATCTTAAACCTTGACACTACTTCAGAGGACACTATTTCTTAAACTCTTTGTAAGACATCAACAGTTTTTCTTCATCCAGGACCACTTTCATTCACAACCTAACATGTTCTGTGCTGATATTATGATGATTGATAAAAGGTTAGGAAGACTTTGCCCTACAATATTTGTGTTATTTTACAGTAAAGTTAGTCTTCTCGAGACAATGTGTATTTCGGCTTGAGCACCATTAACAAATACATTAACTCCATGTGACAACTGATTAATTTTGGTTTAAGGTTATGAATACAAAACAAAGCATGCTGGTATGTAACGTGAATTTTAATGATGTCACAGCACTAGTAAAAGATGAGAAAGATAATTTAATTTGCTTTCTCTGAAAGGTCAGTTCTCTTGAGATGAAATTTTCCCTGAGGGTGTCCATGCCCCTCACTCATTCTCTTTCTTGCTTTTTCTCTTTCTTTGGAAAGTGAACATTTATATTTAAACAGAAGAGTATCTGGGCTTTTTCTTCTTGTTTTGTGTTCTTTTTCTTTTGGAAATGTAGTGTCAAAGAGAAAAAAAAAAAAAAAAAAAATCCCAGATGTTTCATTTTTCAAACTCAAGCCCATAAATATTTAAACACCATGCTTCTTGCTATTTTAGTTACTTATGGCTGTGCATCTTGCACCTGAGTGGTTAAACATTGCATAGAATCTGGAAGCACAGATACAATCATTTTCTCAAATAATTTTACATTTGCACCTTGGAATATGTCAGTGGGGAACAGGGAAAAGGATAATTCCATTTTTGTATAAGACATGAACAATTTCATTTGGGAAGTTACTAAGAATCTCTGATAAGTGTTGAGATCCTCCTGTTGTCATCCAGGGTGATTTTACACTACACCATTTCGTAGGAGTCTTCAAAGCCCAGGAGTCCAAATCGCATCTTTTAGTTTTATGTCAATCAACATACCACTTTCTAGTTATTTTCCAGCCACTGTTTGAACTTCGTAACACTTGCTAACTTATAAAAACAACTTACTAACATCTTGGGAAAAACTGATACTGATGATTGGGTTCATCACACTTAAATAACTAAGGACTAGAAGTGCTTTCTCCTAATGATGTAAATGTGAATCACCATGTCACTGGGATAATGATGTTTCGTTTCATTCTTCTTGGTGGCAGCTATATTCATATGATCCTGAGATTTTCCTTGTTTTGTCTCTTCAGAGTATTTGTAAAGATATATTATTTATAAGAAATCGGGATATTATAAATGTGCTGGTAAAAAAGTAATTAAAACTTGCATCATCTGAATGCAAGCTGATTCAACTGAAGCTAAATATGATGCTAAATAAAACTTGATCAATAACAAAGAATTTCTCTTTTTGAAGGACTGTTTCTGATGAATGAGAGAAGCTAGCTGGAGTAAGAAGATCAGGAACTTGAATGAAAAGCAGCTCTGTAATTCATTCAAGTTATATGGTTTGGAAAAAGGAGGAATCTGTCTCCCTAGTATAGAAGTTAGGGTGTGAGAGGAATAATGACAATAGGTAGAGATGGGTTGAAAAACTAAGGATGTGAATAACCATCTCCAGGGCCCTAAGATTAATTAGAGAATGTAAAAGACAGGACTTGTAAAGGAAATTGAACTGAGGCTGGCCTAAGTGTGGAGCAGGTCTATTACAGTGATCAAAACGACGGAAAGCCTGTCATAGGAGAGGACATGAGAAAACAAGGTTTGTTTACTCAAGAAAAATGAAGACTTAGAAGGATATGATGGTTGTCTATAAATAAATGAAGGAAGAATTCACCAAGGAGAGACATGAGCTATTTAAGCTAACACCAGTGTTGGCATAAGAATAAATAGGGTAGGTTGGCCATGAACAAATTTAAACTGAAAAGAAAATGAAGAAGATTACAAATTGCTAGACCAGTGAAGTTTCAGACGAGCATTCTAGTGAGGGTTGTCAGGGAAAAAAAAAAACCTTTTTCCAGTGAGGAAATCAGTAAATTTATGCATATAATTATTCTGTATGGTGTCTATAGGGACAAAAGACAGGATTTCTTTACTTAGGAGATTGTTTCTGATCTGAGATCTCGTTTTGATAGAATAGAAATTAATGTCAATTGAATAACAATTGAATATAGGCTGAGGGAACTGGGATTGTTCAGCCCGGAGAAGAGAAGGCTTCGGGGAGACCTAACAGCGACCTTCCAATACCTGAACAGAGCTTATAAAAAGACTGGAGAAGGCCTGTTTACAAAGGCCTGTAGTGACAGGACGAGGGTTAATGGTTTTAAATTAGAAAAGAGTAGATTTAGATTAGACGTAAGGAAGAATTTCTTTACCATGAGGGTGACTGATAGAACACTGGAACGGGTTGCTCAAGGAGGCGGTTGGGGCCCCATCCCTGGAGACATTCAAGGTGGGGCTTGACGTGGCTCTGAGTAATCTGCTCTAGTGGAAGATGTCCCTGCTTTCAGCAGGAGAGTTGGACTAGATGACCTCTAAAGGTCCCTTCCAAACCGGACAATTCTATGATTCTATGATTCTAACTAAATACTCTGTGTGAAAAATAGACATGGTCATGTAAGGAGCACCATCTCTATCAGTTAATCGTTTAACTATGGCATCCTAAATTCTGGATTTTTTTTTTTTTACTTACACCTGCTTGACTTTCAGCACCGCATTTTTTTTTCGAGATTTTTCTTTTACTTATTGTAAAGAATAAAACATGTTCAAAATAAACAAATAAAGAACCCTATCATCAACCTGCTTACAGTTTTAATTTTGAAAAATGTATATATATCATGTACATATATAGTACTGTGTATTTTTAAATATTTGTTCCATGTACCAATTTTTTGACAACTTTAAGTGGTATGTGTCCATCCATGCAGTCAGATCTCGAAACCTTTGAGAGCACTACTTATCCAAGTCTTGGTGAGATAGACAGAATAGTATGTAATATAAATGCTTTCAAGTTACTTGCCTCTGTGTATTTGAAATTGAGGTAATTTTTTGTCAAGGGTTAGTGCTGGACTAGCCTCTAGACTAATGACAGCTGCTCTCTGTTATCCCCTCCCCAGTCCCAAAGGGCAGAGAAAGGAAATAAGGTATAGAGAGATTTACAGATTAGAAAAGAAAACTAAAAACAGCTTTAAATACAATATTAACAATAAAGTAGGATATATGCAAATACATACCAAATCAATACCAAACCCAATCCTCCTGAGAACCATTACACCATGGTCACCACTGATGCTGTGGACCAGGCACTGAGGATGTCCAAGTCTGGACTCAGCAGCAGACAGGAATGAGATTTAGAAGCTAGATTCTGGAGCTGAATTCAGAAACACACTGAATTGGAATTGAAGGCAAAATGGAGAGAGTACTCCTGGGACACCAGCCACTGAAGTAGAGAGGCTGACCCTAGTGATCCCGGTTTTATACTGAAAAGTAAAAAATACAGGCTGGAAACCCCTGTTGGTCAGTTTAGGGTTACCTGTACCGTCCACTCCTCCCCGCATGTGCTGCCTTTTACTTTCTACACCCTCAAGCTGGTGCATAAGATTTAGCAGTGACCTTGATCTCCACACAATCAAGTATAAACAAGAGCCTTTCTGCACACACCAGTCCTTGGTAGTAACTGTACAGTGTAAAGTATTATCACTGTTAGAAGCAGACACTGTCCGCAAAAACACACTGTTAACTTCAGAAAGTGCAGTTACTTGGAAGAGAGAGCTGAAAAGAGAACAGAATTAGTCTTGTTCTAACTCAAACCAGGACATGTGTTTTCCACATGTTAGTTTATGACACCAAGAGTGGTTGTTATCTAATTTCTGATTATGCTGACAATAATAACAGCCATTACTTTTCAAACATAATTTACTGTACCTGTCTTAGATTTTATTTATTTATTTTTTTTTCAAAAAAATGAAGCTTGATAGAATTTAAAGTTTGATTTAATCATCTGTTTAGAGAAAGAAGATACTGGATTCAACTCCAGGATGCTCCATAAAAAAAATGTGGATGACTTCGAGTAGGTCCAGAGGAGGGCCATAAAAATTACCCGATGGCTAGAACCCCTCTCTTATAAAGTAAACCTGAGAAAAAAAGTTCTGAGAAGACATTATTACAATCTTTCAGTATGTGAAAAGCATTTATAAGAAAGACAGAGAGAGACATTTTACCAAGGCCTGTAGTGACAGGACAAGGGGCAACAGTTTTAAACTGAAAGACAGTAGTTTTAGATTGGATATAAGGAAAACTTATTTTATGGTGAGAGTTACCCAGAGCAGTCACGGATGCCCTACTATTGGAAGTGTTCAAGATCAGGTTGGATGGGGCTTTGAGGGACCAATTTAGCAAAAAATGTCCCTGTCTATGGAAAGGTGAGTTGGACTACATGATCTTTAAGGTCCCTTTCAATAAAAAACATTTTATGATTCCATGAAAAGAACCACTTTGAGAGTTATACAGTTGAATAGGGCAAACCCTGTGAATTTTGATTGAAACTGTGTATGGAAATTCTACAGAAAAAATGATAGCAATTTAGCAGAAATACAGTCCAATCTTTTGAAACCTTGAATTCAGTTTTATGTGTGTCTGTTTTGTTGTGTTTTTCTGTGTGTGTGTGTGTTTGAATAGTTGTGGGATTTTCAAATTTACTTTTTTTAAAAAATTGCTCTAAGATTCTATTAGATGGGATAGTTTCTTATACACTCTGTTTCTTCAGACTTTGTTTCCATTTACATGTGACAAACAGCTACTCCATATGAGAGATCTATTTTTAGTTTCACAGTGTCACTGATGTTTTGAAGGCATAAATTAAATATGAATGGCAGTCTGAGAAGAGCACTGCTAAGTGTACAGTAAACGTCTTCCATGCTGCTGGTGATATCCCTCACAGACACATAATAGCTATCCAAGTCTTGTGAAGCTGAGAGGAAATAGGATAAGATGGAAATGAAACCTGCCTCTGCTCATTCCCAGTGTTCAAGAGTTGATAACAAACATCACATCTTTATTTTTACATATTTAGCTCAGCTTTTGCATACCATGGATGAAAGAGGGCAGTAAAAGAAAGCAAGCAATATCCAGTAATGCTCAGATTCTAGCCCTTTTTGTGGCTCAAATTTCTACCTCTGCTGTAAAGAGTTAGTGGTAAGGAAGGTTCAGAGTAGCCTTTTAGTTGGAGAGTGAATTTTGCATGAGACACAAAGGAGAGGATAGGATGGATCAATGAAAAGGTGATGTGCTGCAGAGCATTTGAGTACCTTATCATTTTTCTGTATATAGACTACTCCTCTGACTTTTAAATACATACTTCCAAACTCATTACACAAATCCAGTCTCTCCAGTCTACCTCATGGTAGCTGGGAAACACTGAACTAGTGGGTTTAGTTTGGTGTGAAAAAAAAATCAAATTAACATCACATTTATTAATGATTACATAAAATTTAAACAACAATGTGCTTTCAAATTCTGTACTTTTAAAATAGTAACGAAAGATTTGCTCTACCGTTCAATATGATGTATTTTATAATTTTTACTTCCATTGTTCTACCTCCTCTATCCTCATGTTGTTTGCTATGTACCTGTGTCTCTTAATTTAGCCCTGCATACTTTCGTATGTGTTAGTCTCAGGTTCCAGATATCTGCAGACATGAGAGTCTGAGTAGCAGGAGGTAATTATCCTTAATTTACAGACCAAGGTTAACCAAGATACATACAGTGTTGACGATAACAAGGGATTGGAAGACATTCCAAGACTGTTAAAGGATTTTAAGTACTGCTACACTTTCTCATACCCAAAGGACGAGACTTTAAATAGGATCTTGAATTTACATTTACCCCTTTAACGGTCTGCAAGCCAATGAGGAAAAGTAAGTAGCCCATATGTTCTCAGGAAC
>VWZK01016721.1:60795-172411 GCA_013396935.1 Baryphthengus martii | reverse complement strand
GCTTTTCTCTTACTAAATTCCCTCCCCCCCCGCCCCGCTTCATGCAACAATCATATTTATCATCTATATGTTTCTGAAAATACCTCTGTGATAGAACGGTTTTGATAATTTTACTTCCCCAAAAATTCTATTTATTAGTTCTGTTTGTACTTTTAAGTTTTCTCTCACTTAACTAGAACTGTTAACAGTACAGCAGGACAAAAATCTCTACTCTGTTTAGACTGAAAACAATTCATCTGTCTTTGTGTATCTAAAATAGAAAAGAGAAACCCAAAGAAAGCCCTGCAGTATAATTCTTTTCCCACAAACAGTATTTCAAAACATTTCAATTTTTTAATATTTTTTCTTTTGGAAAAAAACATTAACATTTGTAGAATTTTCCCAATATTAGCCTTCAATTTGTTTGAAAGATTTATGAGAGGAAACCCTGGTCTCTCTAAAATCAATGGAAGTTTACTATATGATGGCACTGGTGGTTGCATTTTACTCAGAGATCTTAGCCACCACTCCATGAATGTTATCTGAATATCAGATCACAATATCAGGCATGATATAAAATGTCCTTGGTATTACTTCACACAAATTATTTTTTGTATCCATTGACATTTTTTTTTATGTTGAAAGTTTTGTTGCTGTTTTCCCATAGAATAAAAAAAAAATCCCTGAAAAAAAAAAGCATTTAAAAATCATCCATGTTGTTAACTAATCTCTTTTATAGTACAGTAAAAGCAGGAAGCATGAAAATTGGAGGCAGTTAAAGTATTCTCTGGAATGACCCCCAAAGGAATGATGAGCATGTCACTGATTTGGAATGGAAGTTTTCTTAGTCTGAAACTCTTATGTTAAGTTCTGAGCTTGAAATTTATAGCTTCTGACACTGATCCACAGGATCTCACCTTCTCTCAAGGTATGTTTTGGGGATGAATGGGCAGTCACATTCTTTTATGTCAACTTCCACCTCATCAAAACAAAATGCCTGGGCTGATGTCGCTCTGTTGTATTTCGAGGACATGTTGTCTCAGTGAGGGGCTAACTGTGAGATATAATCTCAAAATACCTTGGTTATTTAATATTTTTTAATTAATTAGTATATCCTTCACATCAGTAGCACAGGCAGGTATTTCTCTGTCACAAGTAATGGCAACAGTGCCAGGAGCTCTGAACAGCTCAGACTGAGAAAGGGCAAGCAGTTCAGTCCTGAACAGACTTCTTTTCTTCCACTGGTAAACCAATGTTTATCCTTACAAATTACAAGTCACAAAACTTACTAGGTCAACAGTCAGTTCTCATATGAGTCTAAAGATCTTATTCCACATGAAAAATTGCAAAGAGAAGATTAAAAAAAAAAAAAAGCTTGCTAATTGCTTGGCAGGTCATTCAGGGAGCAGTCCATAACCCATTGCGTAATGAGCCTACTTTCTGTTGGTAACTTGACAATATGCTTCGGCTCGATAACAAAAGAAATTACTAAAACTTCAATGTTGTTAATTCTTTTAAATACAACAGGTTTGATGCTCAGCATTTTTTTAATGAGACCACTATGAAAGTCAAATGTTTTTGCCTAAAAGCAGTCTCTGAAGACAGTCAGAGGATTTTCTTTCACACAAGTTTCAGTATTGATCACCAGATATCCCCTAGTAGAGGGTATCAAAAACTGTTAGTATACCAGAACTATAGAGAAGTGCATATTTGTAGTTATTCTTATAAATTAAGCCAATAAATTCAATTGCAGTAAATTCCATTAAGTGTACTGGCCTTGCCCTAAGCAGTGACTAAATACTGTATAGAGTTATCAGCCCTGTGGAATTCTGAGATATAAGAATTATAGGTTACTGTAATCTCACAAAGTAACCAAATAATCAATTCAGGTGTAGTTTCTTCAAGTATCAGTATCATGTTTCATTTCTAAATCCCAGAGGACCTTTCTTGACACAGGCAAACTTCATCTATAAGTGTTTATAGAAAGATTTTTAATAAATATGTTCTAATAAGTGTATATTTTCAAGTTTTCATGGATATAGGATCACAGAATCACAGAATGGCTGACATTAGAAGGGACCTCTGGAGGCCAGCTGGTCCAAACACCTGCCCAAACAGGGTCATCTAGAGCAGATTGCCCAGACCACATCCAGACAGCTCTTGAATATCTTCAAGGAGGGATAGTCCATCTCCCCTCTGGGCAACCTGTGTCAGTGTTTGGTCACTCTCACAGTGAAAAAGTGTTTTTTGATGTTCAGACAGAACTTCCTGCGTTTCAGTTTGTGGTCATTGCTTCTTGTCCTGTCACTGGGCACCACTGCAAAGAATCTGGGTCTGTCTTCTTTTCATTCTCCCTTCAGATATTTGTACACGTTGATAAGATCCCTCTTGAGAATTCTCTTCTCCAGTCTTTCCTCATAGGAGAGATGCCCTAGCCTCTTACAAATTTCAATGACCCTTTGGTGGACTATCTCTTGTAGCTCCATATCTGTCTTGCACTGGACACAGTAAACTGTGCCCCAGAACACAGTATTTCTAGTGTGGCCTCACCAATGCTGATTAGAGGAAAGATCACCTCCCCTGACCTGCTGGCAACGCACCTCCTAATGTAGCTAAGGATACCATTATTCTTCTTTACCGCAAGAACGCATCACTGGCTCATGGTCAACTTCGTGTTCACCGGGTAGCCCAGAGCCTTTTCTACCAAGCATCTTTCCAGCTGGGCAGTCCCCAACACATATTGATTCATGGGTTTGTTTCTCCTCAGGTGAAGGACTGTTGAATTTAAGAGATTTCTGTCAGCCCATTTCTCCAGCCTACTGAGGTCCCTCTGAATGGTGATATAACCCTCTGGTGTATCAGTCACTCCTCTCAGTTCTGTGCTATCAGCCATCTGTGTTATTGTTGAGGGTATTCTCTGTCCCATCACCCAGATCATCAAGATGATTAATAATGATGTGCAATGGTATTGTACTTGGTATTGACCCCTGGGGGGTATACATCTGACCTCTGTTCCTGTCAGAGCAGGGCAGGTCACACAAGAACATGTCCACAATCTCTCTGGACAGCCTGTCGCACTGTTCTGTCATCATCACAGCAAAGAAGGTTTTCCTCATGCTGAGATGGAACTTCCCATGATACAATTTGTGTCCATTTCCCCACATCCTATCACAGGGCACCACCGAAAAGAGACTGGCCCCTTCTACTTCACACCCATCCGTCAGATCTTTGTAAACATTAATAAGATCCCCTCTCAGTCTTCTCTTCTCCAGACTAAACAGCCCCAGGTCTTACAGCCTTTCCTCATAAGAAAGATGTTCTAGTCCCTTAATCATCTTTGTAGCCCTCCATTGAACTCTCTTTAGTATTTGGCTGTCCAGCTTGAACTGTGGAGACCAGAACTGGACACAATAATTGATTGAATCTCCATTAAACACAGCATAAACCTGACAGCATGACACTCTTGATTGAGGCACTCAATATGAGTATTAATAGCATAAATGTCCACACCTTCTACTCACATAACTAACACATGGATGTTATCTGATGGAGGAGACTAAGAGATTAATTCAGTGCACATAATCATCAAAACCAAGTTCTGAACAGATTTTACAGGGACATGAAGGAACTGAAGCAGCTACTGCAGTCCAGCAACATCAGAACTGTCTGAAGACAAGTCCCTGTTGTAGAGTTTCCCCTGAAACACAAACCAGTTAATTCAGCTTTGTGCAAAGAAGGCCAAAAATGTCACCTTTCTGACCTCGTATATTTGGATGGGATTTATTGGGTGTGTAAAGGGATAATAATATTAGAAGGTTGTGTCAACTGTTACACTATATTTAGAGAAATCACTCCCTGGTAGTTTTCTGGTTTATGTAGCAGAGGAGAGAGGCTTTTCATCTGTGGCCTTCTCTGTTCCAAGTACTTTATCTGTTGATTCTGCACCAATGCTTGCTAGTGATCTAAGTTTTCACAGAAGTAGGTTATAGTCCTTCTGTAACTTTCAAATAACTTCTTCCACCTATTCAATGATAGATAAACACTTTCCAACACAGGGATACACAGTAACCTAGAAAATATGACATATATGACATAAATATGAAACATACTCTTTTTTTTCAAAGGAAACATGGACCAGGATTTAAAAAGAACTACATGGATTTTGGCATCAACAAATGATTTGCAGAGAACTGTGAAATCAAGGCGAATGTCCAGTAATTTCGATACTGTAAAATGGTATTGCCTTGGCAAGACTTTTTCATTCTCTTCCAGATGCCTTTTATCTCAACTGTCTTTCAAAGACAAGAGATATTTAAACATAACATTATCACATCAAGACCTAAATATATTATTCTCATGTCTTCTTCCCAAAATACATATAATCTCTCTCATATGAGTACATTTAAAAACAATCTATATTTAAGTTGCACAAGCATGCCTAACTCAGTTCAGAAGGGAGACAGAAGGTGAAGGTGCCAGTGGTTCTGCCCAGGTGGGTGGAGGTACCCACAGTTTCTGTATCGGGGTGTTACCTGAGTGCTCAGTCATGTGCTTGGCCCCCTATGCCTCCCCAGCTCACACTGCCTGTACGTTGGATCCCACTCTCAAGCCAGGAGCAAGACTTCAGGCAAAAGGTTGTTGGGAAGAGCAGGGAAACTGCCTGGACACTGTCTCAGCCTTCCTCATGGGTACAGTGGTTGCATCTCACTACACAAAACCATGTTTGAGCATAGCTCTAAAAAATAACATAAGCACAGGCCAAGATTTCATTTGGCAAGTTTAGCAGGTGCCTACATTTTGCTGTGAGACATAACATAGGATATTTTCTCTTCTCTGTGTGTGCCCAGAGTACACAATCTAAGTATAGGGTGTGCATGTTCAAATCCTACATTCCATTGATCTTCCTTGAACTCATATCTACATGACAGAAGATCATGTACCATGCTGTAGACTTTCTGAATTAAGCCTTTTTTCCCCTACTGAACCTGCTCTACATTCGGTAAATAGCCAAGCAACTAACTAGCCCACCATGAGAGCAGAGTGTGGAAGCTGGTGCTGTACATCCTGGTGATATGCCTTAACCACCAAGCTGGGGACCTGCTCAGACTCACTGTGGCCTCATGAATTATTACACTATACAGCTGGGAAGAGCTTCTAGATCAGGGATTTAGAGAAACTGAACTGGTGTGCCCTGAATTGCAAGGGCCAGTTAATGCTTTATTCTAGTATTTGGATTGGTCCAAGGCATGACACCTTTTCCGAAAAAAAAAAAAAAAAAAAAAGAAAGAGGAGACCTAGTTGGTTTGCAAGACACTCCCATAAACAGATAGACCTTGTAATAAGAACCAACAGTTGCACTTAAAACAGTCTGTTGGTTTTGACAGACTAAAACTGTGTTTCATATTGTTAACATGCAAAAGCCTAATCCCTCATAAGCTGATAGAAAGAAAAAAAGAGTTTAAAGCAAGTGAAATCAGGAAGGCACATAGGTTCCATAATGAATATTCTCCACTAACATAGTTTTTTTTTAAAGACATCTCCAAACATCCTATTTAGTTAGTCACAGACATTATACCAGGATAAGAACTCCTGCATACCTTTGGAAATGGCTCACAATCTCAAGTTCAGCTCTAGTGCTTCTACAATGTTGTTACAGATAGGTAGATATTAACTACTCAGTCAAAAACCCACTGAAGAGGTGGAGCAGAAACTTCAAGAAGCTTTTATGTATACATGTAAAATGTTTTAGTAACTTGGTGGGTTTGTCAGAATGTCACTTTTATTAGTAGACCTGTTCATTACTGAAGTACAGGTATATAAAATTGCGTTGTTACTTGTGATTGAATAGCATTGCAATTGCCGTAAGGATCAAAGCACTATAGTCTACAAATTTACAATATAGTCTTACAGAAAAGAAAGGTGGTTTTGGCAATAAAATTTTCTTTTCCCTACAGTTAGCTGGAACTCAAAACTTCTTGACTGAAGTACTTTGGCTACTAAACAATTACATGACATAGCAATGCATGTGGCCTTACTTTGTTAACTTTTACACCCAGCCTAGAAAACAAAGAAGGGACTTGTTGCATATATATGTTATAGCATTTATATATTATAGCATTTATATGAAGTGAACAAGACAATAAATATCACAACACTAATACACACTGGCCTCATCTTCTGTTCCAAACACACAATAAAGACAATTGCAGTCATGAATACAGGTGTTTAAAGGAACCTTGTGTAGTTGCAGACCTCTAGAAGGTAGGTACATCATGAACCTTCCACAAAGTGCTCAACATTAGAGAGCCAATAATGTGTGTTATTAGCATGATGCAAGGTACAATAGCTATAAATTATCATTAAACATATTAAGGATTGTCTGACAGATCTGGAGAGTCAGAACTGTCTGGGGATGGCTTTAAAGTTGTTGGTCGAAATGACCGTTACCTTCTCCCACAGATTTCAGCATCCTGTGGAAATACTGTTGTATGTTAACATGTAAAGTTAAGCACTGAAATATTTTAGCCATTGCTCTGCCCCTGGCAGGCAACACTTTTCAGAAAATGAGGTGCCTAGATGAGGTGGTATCAGCTTTGGCCCTCCAGTTACACTAAAGTACCATCTATCTGGTCTGTCAGAATCCATTTTTTTCTTTTATTTCTCCCCCTTCATGATCAACACACTTTAGTCCAGCACAGTTTAGCTATAATGAACAAAGAAGTAACAAGGTGAAATTCTAGGATCTGCAAAAAAACGTGTTAGCCAAGCTGGTCCAGTGGCTCCTTCTATCATTAAATGCTGAACCTTCAATGGGCACACACTTGGATTTCCCGGCTGGCAATCTGTCTTGATGACTAATGAGTTGGTTTTTTACTGCACTGAATTCCCTAGGGAGAAAGCTTAGCAAGTGCTTCCATGGGATAGGTAGCTGAAAGGCCGACTAAGATTTCAAATTGAAAACATGTAGATTGCTATCAACCATTACTTCATAATCACAGCATGCTTGTTAAAATGCAGTAGAAAAGTTTGTATAGAGTTAAGACCCTGACTTCTCTGTAGCAAGAAGAAATTAAATTCTGCACTATACTTTTCCGGGTTCCACATAATTCTGGCATAGGCAGTGAAAAATTCCATTTTTCAGTGAATTAAATCAAGGGATGAGTAAAATAATCAAAGTAGCAGAACTAGGTTGCTTCTCTGAGTACTAAATTTATAGCATTTTCCCTGTCACTATAATTGTTTCATTCATCTGTGCTTGGGCAAGGCCAAATAATTCACATTGCTGAAGAAGTTATCAGGGTAGCCAGGGATGGAGGGATTACAATTGACAGTTTAGTTCATAGAATCCAAGGAAACTGATTTGGAATCTAAGCTAGCAGCATTTTCCTAGTAAAATAATCACTAGTAATATAATTGATAATGATGACATTCAAACGTTCATCTTCACGTCTCAAGCTTAACAGCCCAGTAAAATGGATGGGGCTGATTATGACTTTCAGAGTTACTGTTTCAGGTTGCCTGTAGACTCATTAAGACAATATTGCATTCCATGTGCTTAGTTCATGCTTTCAAGGTCACCTGCTACCAAAAGGACTGAAGAGCGTAAGCGTGAAACCTCATTATATTACTCCTTCTTCCAAACTGCCTTAGCTACGATAACCTTCCACAGCATCTGCTGCTCCTCACTAAATTGTTGTTTTCACAAATATTTAAATTGAATGCACATACTTTAAAGTAATTTTTCCTTTTATTTTGCCTTGTGTTAAAAATACTTGTAGTGAAAAAAAGTCCATGCTACAGCTAATAATATGTAATTGCACAAACCATCTTTTCATTTCCAATTCAAAATTTCATTACTGTACAAAAACTATACAGTTCCCTAGCATACGGGTTGGCAATATTCTATGATGTATAAGCTATACAGGTGTACAACAGTCTTGGAAAGAGAAGACAGGGGAAGAGACATTATACAATGCAGTAACACGGAACTGCATTAACACTGTGAATTTATTGATGTTGCTTTCCAGCACATTGGAGGAATTGGTGCTGATGCTTATTCCTCGTCCTTTCAGCCAAAATGTCACCAGTCACAATTGTTCCTGACTAAATTAATCATATTGGGCCATACGTTTCCTAATGATCCACAGATTAAAGTTTGCTAGCAGCTGTTGTAGACCAAAAAATGAACAAAGAATGCATCACCATTAAAAAGCTGAAAGGGTCCTATAATTATGGATCTCTATCAGAGTACAAAGCCTGGAATGTATTGACAAGATCTTTTGAATGTATAGGGAAAAATTATTTGCTGTGATGTTTCAAGAAGGCACACACATGTCAGCAACTCTAGTAGCTCGCTTCAGTGAGGAAAAAAATCAGTTAAATAAACCACTTTACCCTAGCATGCCATAAGACAATATGCTTATATATAGATAGAAACAGCTGGTGAAATTGGAATATTCCTTGGCATAATATTTGTACCTTATCACCTCGACTCTGAAATCCCTACACAAAGTTTGCTCTGGTATAATATCTTTGATTTCAGAGGATTTTTTTGTGAATCATGCAAATTAATCACATGTAACTCAAGTTATCAATTTGCCATGAAACACTCATGAATTTAATTACTGATAATTGCTGATAATAATAATTAATTACTGAAAATTTTGCCATGAAATACTTTTTCTTCAAACCTCATTTCCAACTTTGATACTCATAGTTTTTTCTTAATGAAGATCATCTTAGTTTGAAATGTATTCCAGCACAAGATTAATAAGAAGGAAAACGCCTGCCCCCACTTTAGAAGCAGAAAATTAGCATTTCTCTTTCTGGTAAAAAAAGTGAATTAATAAAATTACTTAAGATATTGTGGTGGGTTTGACCTTGGCTGAGCGCCAGGTACCCACCAAGTCGCTCGATCACTCCCCCCACCCCACTTACTCAGAATGACAAAGGGGGAAGAGAATAAGATGGGAAGAGCCTGTAGGGTACGATAAAGGCAGTTTAATAGGAGCGAAAAAAAAAGCAAAGAACAAAATGCAAGCCGCACACACGTGAAGCAAAGCAGAACAAGATCTTATTCTCTGCTTCCCATCAGCAGGCGATGTCTGGCCTCTCCCGGGAAGCAGGGCTCTGGTATGCGTAGTGGTTGCTCGGAGGACAAGCGTCTTCACCAACGAATGACCCCAACCCCCTTCTCCTCTCTCCTCGTTTTATACTTGAGCTGACATCACGCAGTGTGGAATATCTCTTTGGTCAGTTTGGGTCAGCTGTCTCGACTGTGTCCCCTCCCAAGATCTTGCCCACCCTACCCCACTCGGGGTGGGGGGAAGATGTTGGAAAGCCAGCCTCAGTGCTGTGCAAACGCTGCTCAGCAGCAGCCACAACACTGGCATCTTATCTGCCTCCCAGTACAAAGCACAGCACCATAAGAGCTGCTCTGGGGAACATTAACTCCAGCTCACCCAAACCAATACAGATATGAAAAGGTAGTATAAGAAGAATTATTTTCTGTGATAAAGTTAAATTTAGTACATCCTCCAGAACATGGCATATAAATTAACAGTACTCATTAAACAAAGGCTAAACTTTCATAGTGAAAATTTAAGTTTCACTATAGCTGGAAAACTAGCTGAGGACATACAGAGGAAATATTATTAAAATAACACAAGGTTCCAAAGATTATAATATCTTCTTCTTACAATTTCTGCACATTGTTTTTCTTTTGTTTCACTCTGAACACAACTCACAACTCTTAGATATAATGAAGATTTATCAAAGAAAATCACATGCCTTCTTTTTTCTTTGTCATACTGAACCTCTTTTTTTTTTAGCTCAGTCTACTTTGTCATTTTGAATCATAGAATGGTGTAGGTTGGAAGGGAAGGACCTTAAATTTAATCTAGTTCCAGCCCTGCCACCGTGGACAGGGACACCCTCCACTTGTTGAGGTTGCTCAAAGCCCCATTCAACTTGGCCTTGAACATTTTCAGGGATGAGGCATCCACAATTTGTCTGGGCAACCTGTTCCAGTGCTTCACCACCCTTGCAGTAAAGAATTTCTTCCTCGCATCTGACCTAAATCTACCCTATTTCAGTTTAAAGCCATGTAATTTTTTTTTTTCATTAGAGGCACCTAACAGAAATGCAAGGCCAAACTTTCAGGATGTCCTTAACATGCACTGTATTTTTGCATCTGCAAATTTTCAGGCACAGCTGAAGTTACTTACACATCTAACTATTTGATTTACAGGTGCAATCAGATACCTGCATATACAAGTGATTGTAACTGCAGGTGTTAAATTAGGGGTTATCATTTAAAGTTCTGGCTCAAAATGTACAACATAACTATCACTGAAATTATTTAAAGATTTTATGTGGGTTCGTCAAACAAGTAGGCTTTGGCACTTTGTATTCTCCCTGTGTCAGAAACCATTTAAATCCCTAGGTAGCTTTTTTTGTGGGTATGTGCTTTCATCACCTTTCCTGCTTTACTTTTTCTTATATCAGGTATGAACATAGCATCACTTGCTCTGGCACAAGTGCAATATTAGTCTGCATAGGTTGTGGATTTGGTGCAGTTGCAGACTTCCATAGCAGAAGGGTAAGTTTGTTGCTTTGTTTTATATAAAGAATCTAGGGCCAAAATTAGACTCTCACGTAAAAATGGTGTGAGCCACGCTCTCACTCCCTTCCTCTAATCCAGGCTACAGTTACACCAGTGAAACAATACTCACTGACATTGAGGGCTTTATGTAGGACTTTAACGACTGAACACAACAGCCACAAAATAGCTCTGCATGTTTACTACTCCATGTAACAAACAGTCTCAAAATCAAATATATTGTTTTCCCCTTCTAGCCTTGTACCTGTCCTTTGACTGGGCTTGTAGAAAGATAATCAATACATATGAAACAAAAAGAATGGAAGAACTTGCTCTTCAAATGTTTTCTTCTTGAAATAAAGTGACATTCCCGGGTCATTCAGTCACCTTAGATGTTACCTCACCCATATATAAAAATTCATGTACAATTTATAATTTACTAAGAGACAACAGATTGTGTGTAATGATAAGTACTCTCTCCACTCTTACAGGAATGATAGAAATCTTTACCTGCTGTCCCTGGGCCCTCTCCTAACATTTCTGTGTTGTCCAGAATGCAGAAGAGCCATTACAGTGACACACTGTCCAGGTAAGAAATATATTGATGACCACTATAGTTATGGTTTCTGCACAACCTCAAGGTATTAACTGCACCTGTGGAAAGCTCTGTGGCCTGTAGGTAAAAAAAACAACACTGAATACTGACTTTTTTATGGACTCCACCAAATGCTGTACATGTTAATATAAATGATTCCAAAAACTGAAGTATAGCAAAGAAGGTTTTAGTATTTCATTTAATTATCTTTGATAACAATTTTATTCTTCCCCTTTTACCTGAATTTTATCTCCCTTCATTAAGATAATCGATAATATAATCCTTTTCTACAAAAATGGTGTCTAGTTCATTCATTTTAGCCTGGCAGTTTTCCAGATCATTAAGATATTTTTCAGTCTTAAATACTGGCAGTGACACAGACTTCTCTTTGTCTAGATGAAAGTTAGGAGTATATGTCATATGTTTTCCTTTCATTATGCCCCTACAGGATGCATGTTGGTTAAATTCATTAAGAGGGATTACAAGTGCTGTTCTTAATTGCTTGGATTCCTGTGAGTGCAAAAAAAAGGCATTCCTCAAGCATTATTGGAAATAACAGCAGTAAATAATAATTTTTAAAAAAAAAAAAAAAACAAAAATTCTAACATGAACCAGGTGAGCTGGAGGAGGCTAACAAGAATTAAAATCAGCTTCTCAAGAAGAGGGAGATCTCTGGGTGACAATAATGCCAGGAGAGCGCAAGTGGGGAGCCAGACAGTAAATATTTAATCTACCCAGGACTTGAGGGCATCTGCAAACCTCTATTGAGGAAGGACTATCTTATCTTGTAGGGAGAAATGGCAGCTCTACATAGGGCAAAGCTCTGGGTGCATAAAGTAGTATGAGGTAACATTTAATAGCTGTGGGGCTTTAACATGTTCCACCACTAATTCCTGAATCATAGCACAGGTCATCAGCAGGATAATTACAAAGATTTCTACTGGCATCAATAGGCCTTGGGCCAGGCTGTAAGCAAGCTGTAAGTGTATGACTGGCAATGGCAAATAGACAATAACTTTGTGTCGAGCTAGAGATGTTATCTGGGACTCAAATAGAGAGTCTGTTTATTGTGATTCCACACAGAAATCTGCAAACATAACTGTGCTACTTAAAATCATAAGATAAGCATACTTAAAAAGGAAATTACAGTAGAATGACAAATGTGGCTAGGGGGCTAGTAGTTAATTAAAATATAGAGATTGGCTAGGTTATTATTGTGGGAGAGAATGATGCTAAATGAGACATTAAAAGGGTGCAATCGCCAAAATTGTCTAACACCATTTTTCTTAATAATACAAAGAAAAATTAGATAAAATAGTAATAATAATAATGAAAACCACACACACACACAAAACAATGACAAAAAAAAAAACAACCAAACAAAAAAAACCCAACAATAAACAAGATAAACTTTAGGGTGAAATTTAATGCTTTGTATACATTAGGAAGTCTTTACTGGAAACATACAGTTTCTCTTTTTTTGTCAGCTATTAAAATTAGCTTGGAGAAAATGTGATGTTCTCCATAGCTATGAAAAATCCTGGAATGCAACAAAAGAAACAGATGCAAACTTCAAGAAATTAATTAGTGCCTTTCACCCTTCTCCAGAACATGGCATGCTGTGTTGGAAGGAACTGTGATCCCAATACCACCAACCACTCACTTGTTGATTGCAATGTGATTTTTCTGTGGATCTGTTCTTCCCATTGTGTTCAATCCTTGGTACTTCACATTGTGACATCCAGAGTTTTGGGGTTAATTTTTATAATTTGGTAAGAAAGAGAACAAGTCTTTTCTGACCATCGCATTGTTGGTCATAATGACTTTTGGAAATCTTATCCCTCACTAAAATTTAAAAGATCAAAATAAAGCAGATCAGAGATAGATCAGTACTAGGGAAATTCCCTTCTTTTAGATCAGCATGTAAAATTCGGTTTTTATTTAATATCCCCAAACACCTTCCATTGCTAATCCTAGAACAACTTCCTTCCTCAGGGGAGTTGCCCTCCCTTTCCCTCAGGAAGCAATAAAACTACTACCAGAGCTGCAAATACAAACAACACAATTTTTTCTGCTTCTACTGCAGTGTGATAGAGATAAACCCTAGATTGTGTCTGGCTTTTGGGAAGAGAACAGGTACACATCAGCCTATGAAATGACTGCAATGTGCAGCAAAAATGAGGGCAAAATTTCTTAACACCTGTCATGTTTTAACAGGCTGCGACATAGTCTTGGCATGTGCCAAAGAGGGAGTCAGAGGGAGCTGCCTGAGAAGCGCAAATGTTTGCTTTCCTATCACAGAAATATTTTTCTTGGTCCTGTCATCACTCCTGTTGAATTCTTGCCTGGGGGAAATGGAATGGTTTGCAGTGCTTCTGTATGAACACACCAATATGCCTGTCAGCATTACTGGGGCAAGACAGTCCTGCTTTCCAGCCGTGGGACTGGGTCTCAACCTGCTAAATAAGCTTTGGAGCAAAATACTAACAGGATAGTGTTGCGTACCATGTGGGAGAAAAAAGCTGGACTTAGGGAGAGGAAGGAAGGAGTGGGGTGAGACATCTTCATGAAAAAGTCTTCCTAGAAGAAGGTGTCTTCATAAAAAAGCCTAGAAAAGAAGCACTCCTTTGTGGATGTCAGAAAGCACAGGGAAGATGCTGCAAATGCCTGACTATGCTAAGCACATACCCCTATGATGCTCCTCAGTTTTAACTAGGGCAGACAGAAAGATCCTTGAAAGTGTGCAACTACATTCCACCAGGTTTGACTTTATTACTGGAACTTGTGCATGTATTTAATGACTGGCACAGTACAGTGTTGCCAGGACTGACCACATTTTCCATTCCTGAGAAAAAGATGCTGTGACTAACCACCAGGGCTCTTGAGAAACTGAGCATGACACCTGTCCTGCTGTTAAAAGTACTGGTGAAAATATGACTCCCTTCTTTCAATCTGTGCTGGGGAGACTGTTCATTCAGTTTTATGACAGACACAGTTATCTTTCTACACCAGCATTTCAAATCAGATCTGAAGAAACACAAGTAAAATGAAGACAAAAAAGGACCTAGTTCTCCATATACAGCCAGGTAGATAGACGCCTTTCTCTTGTTCATAGTGGAAGAGAGCCAAAGAAGTGTTTTATAGAGCATTCAGATGAAAAAGGAAAGAAAGTACTATTTTCTTCTGGTGGATAAATGTTTGTGTCTCAGCTTGGAGTGGCTACAGGGAGAATTCCTCTCTGCTTCGCAGTGAGTGGCTGACTTGTCTGTGACAGGACAATTAGATGCAAGAGGCAAATATTTATGACATGGTGTAAAAACGTTGTCTGGATTCCTTTTCTTTTATAACATTTTCAGCCAGGAACACATGCTTTGCATTCCAGTGCAAGATAGGAACTGATCACCCTGAAGAGCCAGCAGTGAAGTGGCTCTTCAGGTTGAGGAGAAATGTACTGTTCTTTTAATTCAAATTGATCTTGGAGAACTTTTTTTAGACCAAATACGTGCTTGTCAAAGAAACCTACCTGTGGGTCCAGAGAAGACTTTCTTTTTTTCACCTCATTTTATGTCTGGATCTGAAAGTTTTCATGGTACCTTATTGAATGAAAAAGAAATTGGAGAAAATGTAAGATAGGTAAAGTGGTAGAAATAGTTTTGCATTTGGTAGAGGTAAAGGGAATGATAATTGAGTATTTGCTACTAAAAGAAAGAGTTCAGCAAAGTTAAAAGACACTAGAAGCAAAGTTGATGGCAATGTAATAACTGAAAATGAAAATGGTTATGATTTTTATTGGCCTGAAGAAGAATTATATGAAAATACTACTGCAGCTGGTGAATCTCAAAAGACTGCTGAGAAACAAAAGCATGAGGCACAGCCAAACGACCTCCCTGGCAGACATGGTATAGCTGGTTGCAGTGAGGATGCAGTTTTCAGAAGACCTCCCTACAGGATGCTTCACTTGGCTCTTCAGCCCTATAGGCTCTGGAAAATATGGTAGACATGAAAACATTCATTCTAGTTTTTAACTCTGGAAACAGAAAGAAAAGAGCTATTTTCCTCCCTTTTTCCCTCCATCAGCCTTAGACAGCTGCAGTCCCTGGCTGCTGTGGGATCAGAGCACAGTTCAGGAAATGAAAGCCAAGGGTGTTGCTGGTGATGAGTAGATGCTGTGTGAATGGTGCCACATCTCTTACCAGAAGTTGGTTCTGGTCTGATCTTCTAAGAGTAAACTTCTTTCGTAAGTGCCTGCTGCCCTTACTGCCATTTGCCTGATGGTGTGTGTAGACAGACAGCTAATGGAGGCAAGGGCTGTCTTCCTCTCCATCTGTTTGCACATCAAGAAACAGATGGAGAGCCCGATTACACTCTAATCTGCTTTACAGCACACCATCACTCAAGGTAACCTACTGCAAGTATCATTTCCACCAGAACTGATACGCATCACTAAAGCGTGGATTTCCATAGATTTTAGCCCAATTTGCACCATCACTATGTAAGCTTGGGCACAAACAAAGGGACAGCAAGAGAGAGAGAACATTGAATATTTTCATGGGTTAGTTACTATTTTACTTTAATCAGAAATAAAAGACTTTTGCATTTTAAAGCTGTTTGCTCATAACAAAAGGCATGAAAAGAGTTGACGGAAACAATTTTTAGAGAAAGATTTTCTGCTGGGAAAATAGAGGCTGTGTAAATCGATGTATCTCCAAGGAAAGATCAATTTTTCCCATCGTGATAATATAAATTAAATATTTTATTTTATATTTACATTAATTTCTGCATCCAGTTAGGCCATCATTGTGCCTGATAGGACTTGTAGCCAGAAAATACTCTTCCTCTCCAGTGAGGCTAACTTTCTGTTTGATCTGCATCTCCCTGATGCACCAGTTTCCCATTGCTGATGACATGCTCTGGTGAATCCCCACAGTTAAAGCTCAACTCAGATATGAGAATGGAAGAAAAGGGAAATCCAGAGGCACGCTGCAAAGAGACACTGAAGAAGGACAGCATACTGATAACAAGATCAAGCTGAGCTAGATATGTTGATGTTGCCAGTTCCCTTTGATTTTTAAGAAATTTAATTCCAAAAAAGCTCTTAATTTTTTCACTTCTTATTCTGAAAAAGTTTTGGATTTACATCTACTCATATTTTGCTTAGACATACTTGCCTGCTAAGATAAGACAGGGTTGAACAAAAGACTGAGATGGAGAATAAGATCTGTACATGATATGGCAAGGACAGGAAACCCAGCATGGCCAAACCCTGAGAAAACAATGAAGGAGGAAGAATGAAAGAGAAAACATAAGAATATTTAACTTTGTTTGGTTTCAGTGGAAGTTTGAATGTGTTTGTCTTTCAAACTGTAACATGCATTGGCAGGGTGTTACATAAAGTCAGCCTACCTGCAGTCAAGGAAGAGAGCTCTAAAGCTTCTCACACTGCTATTTGTGACACCAGCAGAGAGGAATTTCCTGTCAGATTGGAGACAGCTACTGTAATCCTCTTTCACCCATTCCTAGGGTGACTCTCCATAAGGATACATGATGGACAACAAAAGGGACTTTGGGCAGAAAAGCAGCATCCCTTTCAGTAGCTGCATAGATGATCCTTTCTGGTAGAAGCAGCAATGTCTGTGAAGGTGCAGTCCTGATGGCATATGGTAACCATCTGGTTAACTCCACACCATCTGGAAGAGCTGATGCCTGCTTGGAGGCTGCCAGGGTCAAGTAGAGGATCTCAGCGATTCTCAGACAGGGAGATTGCTGCTACACTGGGAAAACCTTGGGGTGTATGGAAGATGTGTTTTTTCTTTCCTGTACTGTAATATAATCTCTCTGCTATTAATCTGTCTGTTTCTCTGCCATAATTAGGAATATTTCCCAATTCATGCTCTTCACTACCATATATTTCTCTAATATATTGCTTATTTAAACTCTAGTTTAATGAGGTGTTTTTCCTCTGTTGTAATCAGAAAATGCTATAAAGCTGTGCAACAAAGTGGAGACCAAAGAGGTCTTACCAAATGAAAACTAGCAACGGTTGCTTTATGACAGAGGCAGTTTGAGAACTGATAAAATAATAATGCACATTCTTTCTTTTTTTGATAGATCAGATTTATCAGTACACCCTGGATACATTGCTTCTCACCAGCCACACAAAACAGCTGTAAACCTGGTTTAACCAGGCTGTTAAATCAAGTTTACAGCTGCTATGCATCACCAGAAGGGCTCAACGCAGGCAGCACATAGCAGTGAATGCGGGCCTAATTGTACTCTAATGAACAATGAATTAGTTCAGCATGTAATATTCACTTTGGCAGAATGAAAAATAAATCTTTATATAGGGTAGATATGTTAGAAAATATCCTGGCTTTGCTCAAGGGGAAAAATTCATCCTCTTTTATTCTGAATGGGTTATAATTAAGAAAGGCATCAGAGAAAAACTATTCCAGGTTAGAAATGTAAAAGAGCTTTAAGAATACACCCACTCTTTCCAGATATATTAGTGCCTGCTCAGGGCGGAGTTACAAGTGGAACTCATAGTTTAATTATAAAATAACGGTCAAAAAAATCTGCTTAGGTAAGCATGTGTTTCCGTTAGGGAAGAAAAATCATTACAGAACACAAGATAAAAAGTTAATGTTGCAAATCTCATTGTCTGTTCATCAATGCTGGAGAACTACTCCATCTATACCTAGCAAGATGTTCATTGTACAAATCTGTTAAGACAGTTGAAATCAAGTGCAACCTAGATGTCTGCTTAGCTTATAGTTACCCTAAAAGAACCAAAGCTCAGAGTATTTTTCAGTTGTTTAAGATATAGCTTTTCTTCTGTAAATAAAACTTATGGCCTTAAGGCAATTACCTTGCTGGGAATACAAATGTCTCTGGTATAATTCGACAAATGCAGAAAGCAAAAAACCTCCATATGACTGGTTCTCATTTGCTTATTCAATGACTCATGCTTAAATTGCAGGGAAAAGTTGGGACAGGACAGCTTATTAACAGAGGAGCACATTTTCTTCCTTGTACTCTCAAGCATTTCACAAACAGCAGTATAGGTCATGATGGAGGTTTGGGCACTTCATAGTGATAACTCATGTGTCACTCAGCCTTCCAGCTGCCTCTTGAAGCCAAGACAGACCTGGTCTTTCAACTTGCCTTGCCTTTGGGGTTCCACCCTCCAAAACAATTGCAAAACAATAGTTTCCAAATAAGCAGAATTGAGACTGTCATGTCTGTGCTAGCTACAGACTGACTGTGGGTACGTTCATATAGCCACTGGCAGACAGAGGTAAGTGTGGCTTTGTATACTGATCCCCCAAGCCACAACCACGTAGCTACCTAAGGCAGTGTCTGCTGTGCACGAGCTCCTATTCCCCCTCTCAGAAGGCTGGTGATTATCTCAGATGGAGGGCTGTGCCCACCACAAATACATGGCTTCCTCTTCACCACTGAGGAGCGTCCAGCTTTCTCAGAGCATGAGCACAGCTGATGTTTGCTTGCGAACTACCATGCAAAATACCAGCAAAATATTATATTGGTTTTGAAAACACATTATCCCAAGAGGGATAACAAATGCCAGTTTAAAGAAAATGGCAGGAAAATCTGGTCTTTGGACTGTAAGATATTTAACCTTTTTTTTATTCTTGAGTATTGAGAAACCCACACACTTTCAGTGATAATAATAACAGTAGTAACAATAATGATAGTAACAGGAAAGCAAAATCTGAACAAAAAGTCAGAGCTGAACTCAAAATATTTTAGGAGGTCTTAAGTTTCATGCTAAAAATTGTGCACCTAAAAGATACAATTTAGGAAATCATATTTAACCAGCAGGAATAAAAAAGTAAAGGATGAACTCTTCATGATAAGGATAAAACTATTCAGAAAAGTTTTTTGTCATTGAAACTACAAAAGTGAATGATGAATCAGCTTGCGGCACATTATGAGAAGGAAACATCTCTTCCTTGTAAAAATGTCTTTTATCCAACTCAAAAATGCAATCATCACATTACATTTCATGGGGCTTTCACTTCTCAGGAAAAAAAAAAAAAAAAGCACACACAAAATACAGTTCCTAGGCCAATATAAAATGTTTTAACAAAAGTAACTTCTTCAAACAAACAAAAGACTTGTAGACACTTTCAAGAAAGATAATATTCAGATAATATTACAGCAACAATAGAAGATGATGGTTTAAAAGATACAGAGCCCAAGGCATTCTTTATCATATTAAATCCAATCAAGTCCAGAAGGAAAGATACTGTTAACAAATATAAGAAATTCTCCGACTATAATCTCACACCTTGCAGAGCAAATAATCTTTCATTGATCAGGAAACATGCAAAGCTGTATCCATATTGTTGCAGGACCCTTACAGACCACATTTTCAGCTGGCATAAAAGTTTCTCAGCCCCTTGATCTCAAAAGAAGTACCCCAGTTTACATCCAGGGAGGATCTGGACCTTTATTTATTGTTATTATCTGTCTCTTTTAGTGCTTCATTACTGTCTGCATGGATGAGTAGATTAACTGGGCAGTTTTGTATGGGAGGATAAATGCACTTGTAGCTGGTATCTATGAGGAAGAGTGGTCATTTTTCTGGACACTTGCTCCCAGAGACTAGATTAGTTTATGTAGGAGTCTGCTGGTCCTCATTTAGGAGACAGTTAACTTCTGTGTCAGCCTGCAAGTGTTTAGGGAACAGTTTGTCTCCTGGAAGTAGGACCTTGAGATGGGGGAGAGGGGATGGAAGGGAAAAATGAAGAAATAGATTACAAGGGGCTAGTCCACTCCCAATCAGGGCTAGGCATCTGCAACTTCCAGATAAGAGCATCTGCAATTTCAACTGACTCCAAAAGGCCATGACTGAGCTCTCCACTGCTCAATAGGGCAAAAGGGTGATCCAAGCCCAGTACACAATGGATACTTGGTGACTCCATCCCCGGCCACCAAAGGGACCTGAGGAAAGCTGAGCACACATCACTATGAGTTTACCCCTGCATATACTTTCACAGAAACATTGATCCTGTGTGATGGGGATTGCACTTGCTCATGTCCTCCTATAAAAGCAAATATTTACTTATTTCTGTAAGTGTATTGATACACTTGCAGAAGAGGGGACTATTATCTCACTCTAACTTTCCCCCTCTTGGTCCATATTCTTAAAGAATACTTATTGTTGAGTGAGGCACTGAAATAATTTAGAATCTGTCTCCGTTGGGGTTAAGACGGCTCGAGGTTAATAACTAACCTTCCACTAATTTAAAATAACTTGGAGAACACTAACTCTGAGTGTGCAAGATATCAGTCAGCTCCTCTCTCCCTGCACATAGGGAGAAATTTTGACTTTAAACAGGTTGTTTTGCATGTGTCCATTACATATGAATGCAAATCCTTACACTCATCTCTGAAATGTCTGAAAATGGCCATTTCTGGAAGCAGGTCACTGGATAATTAATTTGATCTAGTACAACATTTCATGTGTTGTAAGTGTCAAGAAAAAAAAAGGTCTGTATGTACATCAAAAGCTAAGAGGATGTAAGTAAGAAATTGGTTGACTCAACTGATAGAACTGCTAGTGATCAGCCAAACTGGAGCTAATTACAGGCAAACTGGAAAGCCTACAAATCACCCTAGGAATATACCAGAACCAGTGGCAAGAGAACATATTCTTTCTCAAGCAGAAAAAAACCCAAATAAACAAATAAAAAACCCCAAACAACAAAACCCCCAAAAAACAAACAACCAAAAATAAACAAAAAAAAAAACATCAGCAGCACAGATTTAATTTAAATTTACTGTAAGTAGGGAAAAATACAGAGTTAGCATGGAAGCCAAAGGTCAGACAAGGCAGAGTATTGATTCTTCCTCTTCTAAACTAGCTTGATTTCTACATTCTTTTAAATACGAAGCTGCAAGCTATCCCAGAGATATTAAAAATATCTCTGTTAAACACAATGTAACGTGGAGCTTTTTTCACATCAATGATATGTCTGAATTTCAACTGAATATTATTTCTTGAAATAGTTCACAATGTGAAAAAAAAAATTGCAAATGCGGTAGTTTCTTACAAAATGGAAAAAAAACATTTCTTTCCCTATTTTCTTATAATCATTCTTGCTTAAAGGTCACCTTTTGTTAGAATATTGTATGTAAAGAAGCTAGGTGAAACTCTGGGGTTTTTTGGTTTGTTGGTTTTTTTTGTTTGTTTCTTTGTTTTAGTTTGAGATTTTGAGATAAATTCTCTTTTTAAAAAAAAACGACACCACAATGTCTAATAATTTGACCTGTATGGAAAAAGTCAGTTGTCAGTCTAATCTAGTTTTTGATAAAGGCATTCAAGCAGGATAACTATACTGAAGAAATTTCTGCTCATAAATTAAGCTATGTAAATATTTCAGGTACAGCAATCCTCCAAATGTCTTTTTATTTGTATGTTCTTGAAAGTTAAGTACAGTTAAGTTTTATTGCATTTTAGGTTTTTATTTTATTCCTTCCTAGGAAGGAATAAAATAAAAACCTAAAATGCAATAAAACCCCTAAAATGTTTGGGTTTAACTATAGAGGAAATATTAACATTGTTAATTCATGGAAAAATAAAACAGAAATGATCACTTGTATTTATTTAATACTATTTAAAGAATAATTTACGAATACACAGAATTATGAATTATATCACATTATAGATATAATCTATAGCGTGTGGTATATTGCATTTATCATAAGCATTAAAGATTTAAGAATGTTTCCATTACATCCAAATGAGTTCTGACAAAGCAATACATCTATCTTTTCTGCAAATTCTTGTGCTTAGACCGGAATATGTGTATCTCTGTCTACAGACACTTATACACCAAAAAAAAAGGAAAGAAATGTACCAAAATAGTCAGAAATATTTCTGTAAAAAAAATAACCAGCCCATGCCTTTCTCGCTTAGACAACCTGGAGAGCATAGGGGATGGCCACCTGTCTCCTCTTACTCTACCAGGTACTTGTAGAGACCACAGACCTCCTACCACTAGGTCCCTAATGATAAGGAACCACAGCAGGGCAATGGCAATACCCTCTATGGTTTATCAAGTCAGGGGCACAGGTGTGGGGAAAAAGCAATGCTGAAAACCTTCAAAAATAGGCCATTCTACATAAAATACACTTTTTAGCAGAATATTCTTCAGAACTTATGTGAGCTATGTGACATCAGTCTCACAACTACAAAATTCTCTTTTCCAGACTCTTTTAGGGCTAGAAGCGAATCCTGGGTCTCTTTGGGATTATTCCCTTCCTGTTATACCAAATATGCCGTTTCATTTTTGTAGACCTGCAGACTAATCAACTCTTACATATAAGGAATCTGACAGTTTTTCAGGACTTGTGCCACCAGGACTCCCATATCTTTGGGAAGAAATAAAGGTGTTTGCTCAGGAAAGGAAACAAATGTGTGGTTAGATTGCAGTTAAAAAGGAAACAAAAAAGCATCAGTTTGAAACTGCTCAAAAGTTTGAGTGTTGAATGAATTTTTCTGGAGAAGAGAGTATCAGGTAGATAAACTAATTGAAACTAGCATCTCTATTACATATTTAACCATAAGGATCTCACCTACTTGACTTCTTAGTGACAGATGAGATCATGTAACACATATATTAGAAATCTATATAGAACTGTGTATCATTCAAATAACAGTGGAAATAGTCCACCCTTTTGTCTTTCTGTGTTATAGCAAGAGACAACACAGAAATGAGGCAATCAATCATAGTTTATACGCTCAGCCTCCTAAGGCTTCCAGGATGCTCTGTAATTTGTGATTTGACCTCTTGATACCTTTCTCTTACTGAGGTTCTCACAGAAAAAATGATGTGCCAATGAAGAGTGACATAAGATTCATCTTGTTTGACTGGCTAGGTCACAACAACAGTTTGGGTTAGTCTATAGTCGTCTGTGATGGCTGGGAAAGATATAGTGAGGCTCTGTGAAATTACTTCCTAAAAGCATCACCAGGAAAGCCACAAAACACATCTAGGTCTATCAGATGGAGTATTGGGTGATCCATAATACAGATACTTGTGTGATTGTCTCTTAGCTGCTGTAGCGGCAAGCGCAACAGTAGGAATACATTGGATTAAAGAAAACAAAAATCAATCTGAATAGCGACTGGTAGGACCCTGCACTTCAATTGTGTCCACTGCACTGCCCCAGTGTAGGTAAAACTTTGGGTGTTATAGGACTGATGCCACAATTTCCACACTGCTGCTGCTTGGCTGCCAGTAAATGAATGTGGCCAAATTCAGTGACCAAGAGGGGCTGTCCTTGTGTCTGACTGGTCCTTAGGGCTTGCTGATGTGGCCTGCAAAGTGCTGCAATGTCCTTTGGGAGATGCACCAATGCATCCACTGCTGGCCCGCAATACAAGAATGTTGGAAGTACGTGTTTATGTACCTCCTCGCTCAGCTTCCTCTGCAACTGCATCTTCTACTAGCTCATCATTGCCATGTAAGCAACCATTTGCTATCCCCAGCCTACATGGACCTATAGCCCTTTGAGTCATAGAGTACCAGCCTCTTGCCTGGACACTTAGAGGCACTCTAAAGCTAAGGCAGTTCACTGATAACAATAAAATTCATGGTGGTGTATATGGCTGAGACCTGGACTGCTAGAGAGGAGCGATTCATATTTGCTAAGACATTAGGAAGGCAGCAGTGGGAGTCACAACGGGTTATCTGCTGTTCATGTCTGGCCACCTTTGTTCTCCCTGTCAGGTCATAAATTTGTGTACTGAATGCAACTATCTGTAACAAGTCCTGCCACATCCACTAGAGATGCTCTGGCCTCACATCGACACACTTTCACCTCACTCACTGCTCTGGTATTTACCTCTGATTTATGGTCTATTGGCAATCCATGTGGACTAGGATTGAAAATGTTGCACAGAGTGAATAAATTATAGTGTACTAGATTGATAGGCCACCTACTGTATTTAAAAATAATTGAACTGTGAAATGGTTAAGTAAACTGAGAATGAGAATTGCTATAAGTTTGAGTGCTAGGTTATTATAAATGGCAATTATAGAAGAACAAAAGTATATTAAGCAGCAGTGACAAGAATAAATGTTAAATTTCTGGCACTTCAGATGTCTGTTCTTAACTTCAGTATGTATGAGCTATCACCAAATCATTGAATCCAAACAGTATGACTCTCCAAGAAGGAAGAATTAAAATGGAACAAATGTATTAGAAAAATATGCTCGTTTCTGACAAAGGAGTATTGAAAATCAAGCTACTAATGAAAGTAAAACTAAGAAATATTGGGGAAATAAACATAAATGGGAAATTGCAAACACTGAAGAAAATATCTGTGTTATTTTATTACTTTTTAATAAATATGGAGAAACACATTAAATATAGCATTTTTAGAAAGACTTTTTTTAATAATACAAGATGAAACAAAGCAGATAATTCTTACAATGATTCTGGTCACCATAAGAGGTTACACTAGCACTTAAAAAAAAAATAAAAAAAATTAGGATAGTTTAGGTGATCTTTAACTATAACAAAGGACTGAATACTGAAGTCACAAATATTGTCTGTTAAAAAAAAAGTGAACACGCAGTCAGTATTACCACAGGCCTAAACGGTTTGTTTTCCTTTGTATTCCACCAAATAAAATGGGTGACATTCCTGTGACTCTCAGACACATTTACTACCCAGGGAGGGCTATGGAAGAAGTCTTCTAAATGTCACCTCGAGAAAAACTACATAATTACACTTCCTTCAAAAGACAAAACTTGGGTCATTGGTGAGAGACACTTTAGCATCTCAGGGCATCGAGAAGGGAAAATGTAGAAAAACCCAATCAGGGCATCTATTAGCCAAAGTGTTTGTATTCGATAATGTCAATAATAGGCCTCCCATATGCTTCAGAAGGAAGAGTAATTTAATAAAATTAATCTTTGCCAAGACAGGGATACTCCTCAGTTCCTTCCCCTGTCACAATGGAGAAGCAGACTGCAACTGGGTCCACATGGTTCCCTGTCTGTTTGCCCCAGGACCCTGTGCTGGTGGTGGGAAAATCTAAAAGACATGGGAAAGGCCATAGCTGTCCTTTTGACCTTGCTCTTCCATACTCTGCTTCCCAAAGCCTGTTTATTACTTGGCCCAGTGCAGATGGCTCCATGGCTCCCAATGAGACCTCTCATCTCATTATGAAGTATTTTAACAACATCTCTAGCCGAAGAATCACCACCCTATGGTATTGCAAGAGTCTCATTGAGCAGCCTGAGAACAGAGCTGGCCAAATCTAAGAGCTGTGTTTTCGTTGCAAACATCAATATTTTGAACAAAAAGTATTGAAGTAAGTTACAGAAGTAACACTGGTAGTGACTAGATTTCCATTTCAAATGACCTGAAGTTTCATTCTGCAGTTTCAAAAAATCATCTAGTTCCATTTTTCATGTTTACATTGATTTTATAGAGTTTTGCAATACTAACAGTGGGAGCACACTGTATGCCATATGGTACTCTATTATGTTTATTCTATTGTTAAGTTATCAAGACGTTTTATTAATAAAAATTTACCATATTCTTTTCAGGTTCAAAATACTTTTTGCCTGAGTTGTATTGACAACTTGTGTCATAATCAAAAATTTTTTTCCAAGAAAAACCTTTTCAAGGACAGTTTCCAAATAGCCTGCAAAAACTTCACTTATCCTGGTAAGTAACCGTTTGCAGAAGTAGTATCGTGAAAGCAATGTGATTACCAGCATGATCAAGTAGAGCAATGATGACCACAACTGGGACAGACCTCCCTAGAGATTTCAAAAGAGTATGACATCTGGTACGTGGAGCCCTTTCATCTGCTACGAAGTTCAACAGGAGTTGAAGGGCTTCAGCAGCATTAGAAGCATTCAGCGTCTCCCAGGATCAGCTCTCTTACCTCCAGAAAGAGTCAGTTATCTCATGATACATCTGAAAGAGGTTCTTTAAAACTTCCTTACAAAGAAATCCTGACAGTATAGTAGATTGCGAAAAAATCTGTCATTATCAGATGCCATGCGGAATAGCATAAATTAGCCAATCATTTAAACAAATAAAAGCATACAAGAGAGCACCCAGGAGAGTGGATTGCTAGCTTAACTTCAGAAGCCCACTGTGCAGTCTATGAATTGTAATATACGACATATTCTACACGGTTCCTTGGCATGTTGCTATTTTAGAAAACAGGATTATGTTCCTCATAGCCCTTTGCACAGTTTTTATAGTATCATTATAATATACCTCTAGAGCAAAAATCTCACTATGAAAGCACACAGCATTATTCCCTGATAACTTTTCTATCTTTCTCATCTGCCTTACATTTTTTAAGATAGTTTACATGCATTTGCTTTCCCGATCAATACGTAGCAATAAAAATGTCTGCTCTGTCCAGTACAATCAACAGCCCAATAGAAACTTCACTGAAGTAGTTTTTGGTATGTGTTGTGGGAAGAATGGGGGCATCGCTGATGTTGAAATGTGAATTCTTTATCTTCATTTTGTCTTTTAACAAAATGCAAATAACCTTTCTGTCTAGTATGACAATTTGTTTAGTGTAATGTTCATTTGGTAGTGACAACAAAGGAAAAATGCTTAACCTAAGGTACTGTATTTTGCACTTGAATAAATTGCCTCTTTAAAATGTGCTTATATAAACTGGGAATTTAAACTCTCAGTCCCTGCGAAAGCTCCTCTGATATTGTGTTTGTATTAGAGGAAAACTTTTAGGACATCCCTAGGAGACTAATCTCCAGGAGGGTTGAAATTCAAGAGAGGCTAACAAGCCTATACCTTTGATCCACTCTCCACACAGCAAAGCCAGAAAGGATTATGCCAAAACCTTCAACAAAAATACTCAGGGAATTTTAAACCCAGAAGATGCTGCAATCTTTGAAATCCAGGATACTTTACATTAGGTCTTCTTTTGTAATGTTTCTCACTTATACCTCTTTCACATGCAAGTCAGTTTGCAGACAGGACAGGAGTAAATGTCCCTGAAAGTCTCTTGGTAGCCTTCATGCTCTGCCTTCTGGCAGATATGGCTGAGGTGTGTCAATATAAGGGTTAATTTAAGAAAAAGAAACACTTTTCTACTTCCTTATCATTGCCTGTCTCACTAAAAATTACTGTATTACTGCAAATGTAAAGGTTATAACCAGTAATGTGTGCATACACTGCTTACAATAATTTTTCAAGGCAAGAGAATTTATTTATTAAAAAAATGCCTTGAAAAATCTCTCAGAATCACATTAGTTTCCAAAAATTTGATTCACTCTCATAGCTGCACACTACAATGCATAATTTGCTATTTGTTGACAATCAACTCAATGTCTGAACAATAGTATCAAAATCATTCCTACTCAAGAGCAGGTTAGTGTGGAGGAGCAATTCACCTCTGGTAATGTTTTTCAAAAGATACTGATAATTACCAGAACTATGTTTTGACTAGTAGCAATACAAGAATCTTTAAAAAAAAACAACTGACTCTCCAGTGAGAGAGATCACTATGTCATTTCATTGCATTTGAAAAGGTTTTAAATGACAGTTTTGGTTCTGAGGTGATGACAATACTGAAGAATTTCACAAGATGACTGTGATAAATGCAGCAGCAAAAGCAAAGGCTGTTTAATGGACAATGAATCTCAGCACCTATTATTACTGCTCTTCCAAGATGTAGGATTTCCTTAAATCAATTTTATATTTCCAAGGGTTTTAGTCAGCATTCAAAAAAATTACATTTAGAATATAACAGATCAAAATCTACAGACACTGTCCAGGTGATTTTGGTTAATGTAATGGAAATTGGCTGTGGATATCTAAAGAAACACATTTGAAGATCTCACTCTCACTATACAAATGGAAAGTCAAGCCTACTTAGCAGTTCAGCTGTGTGTCATAATTATTTTTCCTTGTCCAGCTTTTAACTACCTATGAACTGGATTTCCTAGAGAGGTCAGAAGATGTTTTTAGATAGTCGTTGCTCAAGATGGATGGATGATTCGGGTTGTCAGAAAAGCCTTCCACAACTCCTGGGATCCATGTCATTTAGGCAGTACTAATCAAAAGAGTCAAGCTGAATTCTTTCTCATGTTACATAATGTTATAAAGCACTTTATGCTTTAATAAATTTGTGATAAGGTCCTCTCTCCACCTTTCATATGCCAGGCCCATGGCCTAGAGCTCCTGTGCAATGTCTATTGAGTAACATGGCACAAAGTCATCTTGCTCTGCATTTGCAAGCTGTAACAGGGAATCACATGTATGTTAGATCTTATTCTTACTGGAGTACATGAAGAAAGCAAGTAGAGATTCTTCTACTGAGGTTATAGAGGTTGTAGGCAAATTCACGTTTCTTTTCAGAAGGAAACAAGGCTGTTCTTAGCACGTAACTGAGAGGTTGTGGTGTCACTGCCCATGCAGCTCAGGAATGAGCCCAGACTTTGGCCCACTGTGGGCCACGTTGGATGACCTTGAGCTGTTCTGCTCAAGCTCACTTGCAGTCTCTGCTGGGAAACCTTATTTTTAATGGCACTGCTGCCCAGTTGCAGCAAGAACTCTGCTTCAAATCTCCATTCTAGGGGAGCAGTTTGAAGAAGCTGCACGGTACTGCTGTTAGCAAGCCCTCCTCTCCCATCAGCAGGTGATCCTTCACTCCATGTAGGTCTTCAAAGCAAGCTGGACACAGAAGTGATATCCAGTGTGATGTTGGATTTGTCAAGTATCTTTCTCTTAGATGAAACACCAACATCATTTCCCTCTGTGCAGGCTGGCTCTGTGCTTTCAAAATCCCAAAGTTATGCAAGGCTTTTACTTTTCCCCCCTTCTTTAATTTTATATGACTGGGAGATTTTTGGTAGGTAGACTTTGACTCTTGTTTCTATGGGCATGCCATTCATGTTTACCTCAAAGAGCCATGCCTGGGCTCCTTCAGAGGAGTAAGTAACAAATCAGATAAAGGCTGTGTGACAGGTCAAAACAAAATAAATCTCTTTAAGAGCATAAATCAGTCTCCTGGAGCTTGTCCTTGTAGAGGTTAAAGACAAAGTGACAACCAAAGATGACAGAGATCAAGGGCTAAAGTAGCTAAGCTGTCTTGCAAGGAGTTTATAATCTCTTGGCAATTGTTCACCAATAGTAGGGTCTGATCTGCAAACACCTACGAGAGCTACTATCCCTCACACTTTTGTCCAAACTGAACAAAATACAGAAGTGTTTGAGCTCTGTGAAAATGGGCAGGTCTTAAAATATCCTAACATATTAGTTAGGATAATTCAGATGGAATTTTACAGAGACAGATTTTACGCAGGCAGATCTTTAGCTGTGGTGAGTAGGTGATGGGAAACAGTGCTTCTTGTGGTCTTTTTTTTTTTTCTGTTTTTTTTTTTCTTTCAAAGGTATTCTTATATAAAAAATTCTTACTATTTTATAAAAGACTATTTATCATCCTTGAATGGACTTCTCTTACATAGAAATTTGAGAGAAAATGTAATTCATACTGGATAAGGAAACACTATTACCGCACACTCAGGTCGTGCAAGTTATCTAGGCATCTCCCAGCAAGGAAAGAAACATTGCTCTTGTTCTTGGCCTATGGCATAGTCACTTTACACTGTTCCATCAATCTAAAGCATACTTCAAACTTGATTTATCCAGCCTCAAAGGAGCACTGCAGGCTTTGCAGTATTCCCATTTCAGCTTCCAAGATGCTAGATCCCAGCTAATGGCAGTGTGTGGCACCCCGGCAGTAGTTTGCAGCACCCATTCAGTTGCTCCTGGTACAGTCTGTGCTACTTTTCTCCAGCACAGCTCTGAGTACACTGGTGATCAGAAGACCACTAAACTGATGAACTGGCTCCATGATTCTCATGAAAAGAGAGTTACAGGCCAGAAGGGACTGCTCTTCTCAGTGCTGTTCCTGAAGCTAGAGACCCGTACATCCAGCCTGTGCTAGTCATCATCACTTACACGAGGATATATTCAGCCCTTTGTGACAAATTATCCAACTTACCCATCCTGTAATTTATTTAAGTTAGTTTTCTATACAAGCAGTAGTTTAGTCTAACATTCATCAGCCTTTCAGAATTGCCAGACATGGCCATTGCTAAAACACATCCAAGCCACTGCTCCTCCATGAAACATTTGCGTCTCCTGCTGGAAAAAACAGCCAAGTTCTGTCTGCGGGGAGTGAAGGTTGGTGTTGCAGGGAAAAGATGACATCTGAAGAAGGGAAGGAAGAGGAGAGAGAATGCTTGGACATCCTCTGTAGACACAAGGCTGGACTCCAGGCTTTCCCTGGAAAAGTCCTGAGAGAGTCCAAGCTGCAGAGATTTGCTAGTTATAACTTCATCTTTTGCATTTTACTGCTCATCTTAGTGGTCACCCCAGAAAAGATCTGTTTGCAAACAACACATGTCGGGGTTTTTTAAGATCAAATGACACCTGGTGCATTCTTTATCTTAGCGACTTTGGTCCTGTAGTAGCATAACCAGAGTGTTCTTTGTTAAATGCGGATCTGTGAGCCCTGGTTTTCTGTATCTTCTGCTTTTCCTGTGTGAAACAAAATCCAGCGGTTGCCTTGCCTACTGTTGCAGTGTAGACACACATCCATTCACTCTACATTCTAGACAAAGAGAAAACCAGGAAGTACTCTTTCCAAAAGAGAGGACTGTGCTATAAGAGGATCCTCATAGCAAGGTTTCATGTCAGTTAAGGATACCACATTGTTTAGTGGGAAAAACAGGGGCTGTTGATAGTGCACTAAATATAGTTAAAAGGCAGATTTGCCAATTAATCATAGACATTAATTCCATCTAATTCATTTCCAAGGAGGACTTACAGTTGGGGAAATCTGGATGTCTTTGAGTTTCTCAATTTGCAGTAAAGAATTGATAGCTAAGAAGTAGTTATCTGAGAATTAGCTAAAATCAAAGTGATAGTTTAAAAAAAAGCAACAGAAAAACACAGATGTCATATCATGAAGGCAAATCATCTACTAAGCAAACTTAGGTTGAAATATTACAATCAAGAAAGCAAATCCAGATTTGCAGGCAGTAAACTGCTTACTTTAAAAAGAAGGGAAATTTTTCTTTAAAAAAATCTAGTTAAATAAAGGTATTATATAAAATAACATGTGGAAAGAAATCTCAAAATATGATTGTCAGATCTGGACAAGTGTGTAACTAACACAGAAGCCACGGAATTTCATTTTGAGTTGAACTATAAAAGAGGGAAAATACGAACCTGCGCTGCTTTATAGCCACCAAAAATAAAATTTAACCCTTTAACAGAAGCAAAAAAAAAAAAAAAAGCTTTTTCATTGTTTCTTCCTCTTCAAAATTAATTTTCAGTCTATCCTGAAAGTCTTGGTTTCTACTCATAAACGGTAAACCTGTTATGGTAGCATGACAGCAGAATTGAAGAACTGAAGTTTTATTGAGGCAGGAAATGCATATTTCAGAATGCTTCGGGTTTATTTAATTATATTTTTTAATTATTCTGGAAATTATCTAAGTTTTAATATACACTGTTCTTTCAATACTGTACTTTTCACAGCTAGCTTATCACTCATCCCCCCCTCCCCAGAAACAGGGAAGATCAAGCTTGATGTTTCTGGCATTTCTAAAGTGAAGGGTGAAAGACAAATACATTTTAAGTAAATGTTTTCCTCCATCCAACATAAATGAGTGAAAAAAGGCATTTTCCCTAAAAACTGTATGTAAAACCTAACAAATAAAGTCATATTACTCTGCACAGACTTCCAGGGAGATTAATCCACAAATGAAGCTCAAAAACAAATCACTGTGGACATCCGGGTGCTAGCCTGGATTGCCAGCTAGTGCCAACACCAAATGCCCAGGGATCCTACTGATGTCGGTGCTTAAAGTCTCAGGGTATGAGAAGGGTTGGCTTTTCCCAGTACTCCAGGCAAGGAGAGAGTCCTGGCTTCTGAAACCTCACTGAAATACTGTGGTCATTTGTACGATGCTCATTGGCATAATCTCTGAGGACTCAGTCATTTACTTGTCCCTGAGCCTCAGAGTAATTTAACTCTTACACTGAGCCTCTAAGTAATTAAATAACACTTCTATTTCCTTTCTGGTTCCCCTGTGTGTCTTCAAATTCCAGCGAACCTTCCATAACTCATTAAGGTAGAAAACTCTGTCTTCCCTACTCTGCATCACACAGAAACATACATGCTCTCTTAGAAGAACAATATGGATGGGCATATTTCTGCTCTGTCCTCTCTTCTCCTCCACCTCCTCCTCCTCCCTCTGTGACCTTGCTCTGAGGGTCCCTGGTGGGCTTATGCTGATCATTCTCCACCACTATGAGAAATATCTTCACATTTATAATATTCTGCCTCCATCTAGAAGACACGTCATTCCCTGGGGTACTCTCAATATTGACTGGAGACATCATCAACCTTCTCTTTTGCAGAGAAATTGTTCTCGGAAACCTATCTACCTAACACTGCATCTAACAACCAGGCACTTCTCTTCTGATATATTGTTAAATTTGCTCTTTGCTTCCTTGCCACTTGTGAAACTGGTCTGTCTAAAATCCAAAAAAGTCCACATGTTCCAAGTAGCCGAGTCTAGAAAACAGTCCAGCTTTATTTTCCAAATTTATCTCCATCCTTTCTCCAGTTTCAAGCATTAGGCTTTAAATACTGACTGGATATAAACCCAAATGATCTCTACCTTCCCTCCTGCCCCCCGCCCCCCAGTAATGATCTATGTGTGAATACATAAGATAAAATTAATTTTATATTCCTGAAACACATAATGAAGGTGGTAATAGTAAGTTAAAGGAAATGAAGAGCAGAGTATGCAGCTTCAATAAGTGGACTTTTCTTCAAAACGCATAGAGAAAAAACAGTAATGTCCAGCAGGAATCTGAGAAAACAGATTATAAAATACCATTTTCATAACCTGCAAACATGAAATAAACAGATTTTTCTAAGTCAAAAGAGAAAGCAGAATCACATTAGAAAGGACTGAAGGACTCATTACTGTTGATTTTTTTAAAAGAGCAATTTGAAATGTGTGAGTGAACGTGACCTGATAATTTTTTTCTTTCTCTCCTATAGTTGTCTGTGCATCAACATGAAGTAGCTTTGCAAACTAGCCATCAAAAGCAAAGATTTAAAAATCCCTGAGGACTCAGAAATATCAGAATTTGATAGGACCTCTATGATTGGAATGGAGTGCTGACACTCTCTCATTCATTACTCTGATCAGTTACAGTCCTTTATCACAAACCAGAGACTAGCAAAGTTTTCTTCAGGGAGGACCATTGAATGCCTGAGCCATGTCAGTGGCTGCATAACAAAACCTGCACCAGTTTATATGTTAAAGAATAGATCGGAAATATCGGTGCAAAAGAGCTTTCTCCTGCTGCCTTCATAAATTTATACATGAGGTGGCAAAGTGCATGCTATGACTTCAGTGCTTCTAAACTGCCAGGTACATTGCTGTCAAATAATAAAAGTGAGAGGGGTAAGAATTCGTTTGTTCCCAAAAACAAATGCACAAAGATTACCCATGCCAGGGAGCGTGGGAGAGTAGCAGAAAGCCCTGCCTCACCCAGAAGGGTGATGCTTAAGCAGCACCTTGCCCTTATTTCAGTGTGTGCTTTAGAAATGCAGCTGACCCTTGAAGAGTAGGAAATCCATGGAGAAAAATGCAAATGCCATCATCAGATAGATTAATGACTGTCATATAACATCTCTTTCCAAGGATTTAGAAAGAGCACACTTGTGTTGCCGAAGCTTGGACGCTGCCACCTAATGTGCATTTTCACAAAACATTTTCCACTAGTAAATAAATATGTGTTACCTGACATATTATGCTTCCTTCCCTATCACAAATATATGCAGAAACTCTCAAATATTCTGTATAAAATTGTACTGAATAAGAAGTTTCAGTGTTGTTAGTAGGAAAAACGAGACTTTTCCAAAATTTACTTGTGGAAAAAATCTCCCTTTAAACTTGTCTGTTTTAAGAAATTATAGTTTTTCTAAAAAAAAAAATAAAATACAGAAATGTCATGACAGTATCTTTTTTTTCCATCATTTTTCCAGACATTCTTTTTTTTTTTCTTTTTTTTTTTCTTTTTTTTTAATGTGGATTTTTTTACAATGCATTTGTAATGCCAGTACTAATATAATGTCTCCATATAATGAACTTTTCAGAACAGTAATCTCATACAGTCCCAAAACATTTTCTACTCCTTAACATTGAGCACATATCAATATTTCCTTCCGTTAAGCATGCCAAAAAAATATTACTTTTTGCTATATGTGACTGCCGATGCAACTGCAATAATATATCTATTCAAATGATACCTGGACATTTTATAGTTGATGACATTATTAGATAATGTTCTACTAATTGATAAGATAATGTTGTACTGATTATTGAGCCACAGCTTAGAAAAAATGAGTATATATCATATGGAAATATATTCACTTTATTCTTGTCCTCCTACATAACCGGTGGAAGAAAAAATTATAACTCTTAATATGAACGTGTGCTGGTATTCTTAGGAAACTATCTTATGTCAACTGAAATAAGAAAAAAAAGCAAAAAAACTAAGGCTAAACTTCAACATTGAAAATAGTCTGGCACTCAGTCATCTAAAATTAGGTAAGATTTCATCACTGATTGATCAGCTCTGTAGTTTCAACTGCTGAGTTCTAAAACCCCCATCTCTGACTAGATTGTCTCAGACAGTTGTCTGCAGAGTCACAGAATCACAGAATTGTTGAGACTGGAATAGACCTCTGAGATCATCAAGTCCAGCCTATGACCCAACACCACAACACCTAGCTAGACCATGTCACATGTCAGAAGCTGATATTCCACACAGCAGAGGCTGGATTTCCCTGACTGAGATCAGCTAACTATAAGCAGTTTCGTAAACACAAAATGCACCATACTATGATACTCACATGATATTATTTTTACTTTATATGTGAGTCATATCAACCTTTAAGTAACTCTTTGGAGGAGGCTATAGGAGCAGACATAGCAAAAAAAACGTTAATTAAGCAAAGCTAGTATTGTGATCCAGGTCAAAATTATGACAGAAATATGAGCAGATTTTAGAGCCTGTTTCAGTCTCATCTTGATTCCAGCTTTAAATTCAGGGGGAATCTTTGCACTGACTTTAATGCCTCTTGCAATAGTATTTAATTATCTGATTTAGTTCTAATTAAATATATATACGGAAATGCATATATGCATTTATACATATATGTGCATATATACATATGTGTGCATATATACATATGTGCTATAGACCTACTAAGAACTCTAAAGGAATAGAAAGATAGATGTATAAATGCACTTTATAAAAAATGCACTATAACTACAGGAAGATAAGAAGCTTGCATTTTTCCTACCTGAATTTTACCAGAAAAGCAATCTATTTGTACTTCATTCTTTCTCTCTCTCTCTCTTTTTTTTTTTTTTTAAATATATGTTCAGTGCTTGCAGTATACTGTTTTCATTATAGACTGGCAGTGTGCTGGGGATTAAGTCTGTGTTACACACAGACAGATGTTATTTTATAGAGTGTCATTCAACATAATGGAACCGGACTTTAGCACTTAGTCTGCATCCCAATTACTCATTAGCAGTTTGTGTAGTTGGGGAGCAGGAAAACACCTACTCTGAAATGCAGCAATTATTTCAGGATATCTGTTTCCTAAAATTTATGTGATGTGAGGCTTTTCCATGAGTAGTAACCGCTGTTTTAAACAAAAGCTTTTGACCAAGCAAAGAATAAATCAAAAAGCATTTGAGTATTTCTGCTGGGCAAAGATTCCCTTCTCACCTTTTTTATCCAGTCTGTGATGAAGATAGAAGTCTTGCACAAAACCATATGCAAATGTGCCTGATACAAGGAGATCACTGAGGACAGGCTTACAGAATATTCTGACGACATAATTTGCTGATTGTTTGCATTCCTATTCTTTTTGGGTATTGGGTTTTTTTTAAGGAGACATTGTATATGCAGACAGCCGCCATCTTTATTCTATCACAAAGTCCCCACACATCTGGAAAGCCCTCACATTCACTATATCCTCTGCCAATGATGCAAAATCAAGCATCTGCTATGTGACTTTTCAATAGCACACAAAAAGTTGTGGAGCATCAGGAATGATATGCTGTTATTGTTCTCTTGAAGCATTTGGATGGATAGTTTCTGAGAAGTTTTAATATAGTTCTAAGCAATTTTACAAGGTAAAGCTGTAAGTGTGGGGCTATAATGGCTTATCCAATAAAACAATCTAACAATGCCAAGCTTGAGACCCCAGCTTCTGGGTCAGACTCTCCAGGCATGTCTTCAACAACAGGTCCACATTTTAGGACCATGTTCAGAGTGTGAAACTAGTGAATATCTTCTAGTGGAATGCTTTTCCAGCGGGCCCAAACTGGGACCAACCTTCACACAGGCACCTGAGCAGCCAAAAGCCCTGAGACAGTCTGATGCTCCAGGGTTAGCTTCACCCTGGCAGCAACCAGCAAAGGAGCTCTTTGCAGGTATCAGCAAGCAGCACTGGCTTCTTGACTCTCACTAACAGCTTTTGAGCAACAACTTCATTAGAAACTGTCTCCTTCCACAGGTGGAATACTTGTGTGTCTGTGTGTGTGCACATGCTTGTAATCAAATCTGAATCCCTTTTGAAGAAAGACATTTTCTGGGGATGAAGTTTATTTTCTCTGTTTGGATTCTCATATAGTTTCTTAATTCTGGAAAAAAGTCAAAAGACATTGCACAAGAGGATCATCCTTCTTCATTAGACAGTTGTTTTTTTTTTTTTTCTTACTTGCTTGGTTTTTTTGCTAACTTTTTCCTTTTTTGCAGCATTTTTTGGCACTGAGAAAATGGAATTATCCAAGTATTAGCACAAACAAAGTCTATCAAGGGTTCTGCTCACCAACTAGTAAGGCTTGTTCTCACCAGCTGTTACTAGTGAGTAACACTGACACCATGCAAAGTGTATGAGCAACGCTGAAAAGACTCACCCTGCTAGGTATCTACCTATGCTCAACAGCATACTTCACAGTTAAGGATTTCCTCTGGGGAATTAAGCCCCCAGATGAAATGTTTTGAAGGCTGAAGAAAGGGCTGGATGACCAGGGTGAATAACTTGAGCCATACAGCCGTAGGCAACACAAGGAATGAACAGAGCAATCCGTGAAGCCTTTGCCATGGGCAATACAGTGTTCAAAGCTGGGTGTACTTACAGAAAGATTAGTTTTAAGAGAACATCATTTTTTTATATAACTTTCCTAACTTGTTCCCAGAATAAAGCAATGTTCTGACTAGCTTCAGTTAATGAAATCCAAATACAACTCAGCCTCCAGGAGCCTAGCAATGATGGACTGTTGTTCCTACCTGTGCCTCATGCATGTGTTCAGTTGTCACATTCGATGAACTTTGAACATTGAATGTGTCCACAGACATAGGAAGGCAGCATTCTCCACCATCTCCTCCACAGGACCTCATGCCATTTGTTCTGCTTGACTACTGATCCCAGGCTTGATTGTACTGGACAGCGGTACAACAGAACTGAGTGTACTTCTGATCTTCTGATGTCCTCTGCTTCAGATGGGGGTTCCTTTAGAAACAAAAGTACTGAATAAAATGTGTAGAGTTGGAGTTTTATTCTTCCTACTCTGTTTTTCTTACTTTGTTCCCTTTAGGTAGTATGTCAAAAGAGCCAAGGTTTTCTTTAGTCTATTTACTCCCTTGCAGTTACATTTTGAGGACCTGGGTACAGAGTTCAAGTTAGAGCAGACTTAGGATGGCTCTAGCTCCTGTGAGGCAGTTTGTTCTTTTCCTCTTCGGCCACAGATAAGAGACTGACAAAATGTGAAACTGAAGCTATGCAGATCAGCTGTAGAAATCAACCAGGCAAGGAACACAATTTATGTAACCAACCAGACAGTTTGTGTTACAGATTCACTTATCTCAGTTGCTTTTTTAAGATAGTGCTCAGAGAAAACAGCTTTGTTGCAATAATGTGCAGATCCATGATGTAATGTGTCAAATTTCAATATGCTCAAATAATAAACCTCTAATCTTTACCACTCAGTTGTGGTCAAAAATCTCCTGAGTCAGCCCATGAGACATTATCATTTCTACTGGTAACCTGACACTAGAATTTTGAGTACTTTGTGTTGTGATAACCATCATATTGTATGAGTTTGGGTTTAAAAAAAATTAAAACCCTGTACTTCGGTCCACTGACAGTCTATCAGATTTTTCAGTAACTTTTGTCTGTTTTGACTCTCAGTCAAGTTCGCGGATAAATGTACCAAACAATTTAACCTTGCAAATATATACTGCAAGTATACCAGTGTTAATTTCAGGACTACACACGATAGAAGTGCTCCTGATTTGTGAAAGGCAGAGAAGTCTCTGTACTACTCTGAAGAGGAACAACAGGAAAATACTGCTGCATCAGTGAGAAATAACCATTTTCCTATGAAGGAATGATTGTTTTCCTCTATCAAAAGCTTCATCTGCAGGACTCATCAGATTAAATGGACATTAAAAGAATTTAAAACTTAATAAAACTATTAAACACGTAAGGCAGGCATTTCTCTCCCTTTTGGCTTATACTCAAAGTCCTGGTTCATAGCTCTACTTCTCTCTGTGATTTTGGTGACCAGCAAGGAAGCCAGAATGCAGCATGCACACACTGACTTCCCTTCCTGTCATACTCTCTCTGACCACTAGGAGAAGCAGCAGCTCTCAAAGAGACATGGGAAATGTACACATCTTTGCGTTCACTGTCTCCAGCTGACTTTGCCAAAATGCAGCAGAACCATCCAGTCTCCTAAAATACTGTGTACTTCTGCCACATCTCATGTCTGAAGGCAAATTGCATACAGGAAGTATGATTATTCAGTTTATCCTGATTCAAATAATCTACAGAAAATTTGTAATTTTATAAGTGATTTAATAGTTGTTTGCGATGGAAGAAGTGTTAACAAAGGAAAAAATGAAGAGAGAATATCAGGAAAAAACTTCCAGATAGTCACATGCATGTGTTGGTGGAATAGCTTCCCAAGGGATGAGGTAGAAGTTGAATTGTCTGGAACTTTTATAAATAGACTCTGCAAAATATAAACTAATCTACAATAGGTAATGATCTTGCAATGACAAGAGGCATTATTCAGCCTTCTCCTTCTGTAACATTTGTTCTTATTTACAATTCTCACCACCTTTTTCAGGGTATGTCATCTCTGTATGTACTCAAGCATCTGCAAAGCTGAAAAAAGTAGGCCTCAGCTTCACCATCAGATTACGCGCTTCCAAATCCATAACTGGCAACAGCTTAAGTGGCAAAATCCTACAGCTGGAACTAAAACCATCATATCCACTACACTTGAGCAAAGAAAAGTATCTAAAATATTCACTCCTCTTAACTTTAAGTTACATGGAAAAAACACAGGAGCCTTGCACAAACTTTTTTAGACAAGTGAATGAACCCTTGAAAATAGCTGTCAGTGAGGGTGAGGTGAGAAATAATGGGTAGTAAGAATACAGAGGTAGTGGGGGTCCTATAGTGAATAAGGTGATGCAAAAACATGGTAGCACGTTTGCTTGTTTTTCATGAGTCCAAAGCCATCATGGTTCTTAAACACAGAAAAAACCTGCAAGTGAAATAGAACGAGTAAGATTATCAAACATTTAGGTCATCCTAGAAAACAGAACAAAGACCAGGGTGGCAGACACAGTTAATATCAATTGTTTCACTTACACATGACCTAAAATGTGATGTGTTGGACAATAATTTATGATACTGACTTATTCAATGCTTTGATAATTATAGACAACACAAAATTTAAATTCACTTTTTAAAATTTATGCTTTATTACAAGGAAAAAAGTAATATCATACACTTACGAACAGATTCCTGTTCAGACAAAAGAATCTTCTATAGCTTTGATGCTGTAACACCTATGAATAAATATAGTTTCAATATATTTTAGCAATATCTAAATTAATTTTCAAAAAGAATACAGACATCTAATAGACTGACTTTCAAGTACTCCTGTAACTAATTCAAACAAAGAGATTGTGGTGGTACAGATGCTTTCATACAGGGATGCCATCACCTGGATCCCTTGAATGGATTTTACTGTCAGTCTGAAAAAAAAATTACAGAGTAACTACTTTATAATGAGCTGACTATTCATCCATTTACTGAATTGTAATTCTTCCTGTATGAATTGGCAATGGAAAATCGAGCTAGATGTTCACTCTATTGCAATGAGAAAATTTGCCATCATACAGCCTGCTTGGCCTTCAAACTAGACATTCTAACTAGTCCCAGTGCACCTAGGCAGTACACTTGAACAAAATGAGGCTTTTGCTAAACATACAATGTTTAAAAAAATCAAACGAGAAATATTTCTCTATGAATTATTTAAAGCTTAAAAATGGAAAACAGGCATATATTCACTGCTTTTTAATGCCAATTTCTAGAAGTCCTATATCCTGCTTGATGCCAGTTGAGGTAGTTGTGCTTGATTGTTCTCTATATCTGAGAGATGGAGGAGGTGCTGTGTAACTGGCTTTTGTTTTCTGAAAATTTGAGCCAGATGTACTGCAGCCAGAGTAAGAACCATGTCCACGCAGTTTCAACTTCTCTTGGTGGCTTGCAGCCTTTAACAGACCTTGCACAAATGCAGAGATGCTTGGACATCAAGATTAAGACTTAGAACCAGTGAGTGTACCCTTGTGTAGAAATGTCTCTCTAAATGAGACCTCTCTGCTGGCCAGCTGTGATGTCTTTTCACCTGCAAGTAGATATCTCATCCTGTTCTACTCCAAGTGCTGTATTGCTGTATGACTTACATTTGTATTGCATTTTTTAGGCTGCATTTGAGCACAGATGAAAAATGTCACTTTGTTCTGCCTCTGTACTCCACCCACCAGGTATTTTCTAGGGAAGGAGCATTTGTAAGAGCACACATCTGTTACCAGATAAAATGTATTTCAACCACAGAATCATTTGTGGGACAAGCTGGGGTACTTCAGAAGCCTTCTCCCTTCTTGTGGACTGCAACAACAAATGGGACATATTGCAGCCTTTGAAAGAGGAGTGCCACAGTCAAGACAATGGGTGACTTGGTGAAAGTAAGTCCTTGCTCAAAGACCATTAATTGAAGGAAGCCAATTTGTGTCTTTTTTTCAGCAGAACCCAAATGTACTGGCCTGCAAGGTATGCAATAAAGCTTATCACCCTGCTCAAACCCTTACAATCGCTCGAGTGGGACTAGGAGGCAGAGGAAAAAATTTCTTATTCTAGAGAATTGGGACAGTCTGTGTATGGGAAACAGTCTGGTGGAACTGAAATTATTTTTTTTCTAAATTGTTCTTTTAAATTGTCATGCTTTGACAATTTTTAGTAACAGACTTGCTTACATCTGCTGAGGTGCTATGAAGAGACTCTATTCTACAGGGCCACATTCAATTTGTACCCCACATAGCAATGAGCAGATAAAGCTTAACATTAAATGTCATAAACTCTGTGGAAATCTCAATGAAGTAAAAAGTCGATATGTCTCAGTTCTCACCAGCTAAATTATCATGCAAAGGAAGCACCTCCTGTGTTTGCTTGAATGACATCGAACACTTACAGAATTCTGCCAGGGTGAGGAAAAGTGATCTGTTAGAAATCTTTGTACACAGAGCAGAGTGAATTAGACCCCATTTCTCAGTCTCTCTGACCACTCTTCACTGCTTTATGTAGCAAAGAAGAAATTGCTATGCCTATGAATATTGTGTGAATTTGCAGGCTCACATTGCAGCAGCTGAAATACAGAGCAGACAGGTTCACAAGGATTCAAGACGTTAATGGCTAAAATTCTGGCAAACATTAAAGCTGCCTTAGGACTAAGCCTTGCTCTTGTTGAAGTTAACACAATCAGTTCTCACCCTTACTGCCAGGGCCAGCAGGAAGGGCAGCTGGGAAAAGTATCATATGGAAGTCTGGTTGGGAGCCGGAACACCTGGGGAGCCCATTTGGCTCCAGCTCCTGTGTATACAGGGAAATGCAAGAAATGCAAGTAGGAATGGACTGTCTTTTATAAAAGATCCTCCCATTCACCCCTCTCACAGTCACAAGGTGAGCAGTGCTCTTAGGCTTGTCACACTGGAAGTGGTGCTTTCTCAAGGTCCTCCTCTCTCACAAAAAAGTTCTATAACTTGCCTACTCTTCAACAGGGTCTGAGTCTGCAGCTCCTCTGCTTTTCCAGCCATAATAAAACATGGATGTAACCGCCACTATCAGTAGGTTTCTATTTGGAGACTAGTTTTGATTTAAGTGTGCCAAAGAAACTTCTTTCATAGAAAGAAATGAAGTATTTATTAACTGAAAGACACACAACCATTAGAACAAGAAGTAAAAATTTACATGAAAGCTCCACATGTACATTATCTTCCCTCTATTTGGTCTTTCAATACCAGTTTAAAGCTGGTTCACTTTATCCATTCTTTAACAAATGTCAGGCTAGCTATATTTTCGCTGGTATATTTTCACTTTCTCCTTTAAAATTAATTTCTTGTTCACCATGCCTAGGTTCTATTTTTTTTGTGTTCCCACTCAAAGTTCCTGGAGGCTGTGAGCGTCCAGGTGAACTTCACCAAACTGGTTTGCTTTTCTTTCTGGAGGAGAGATAGAAGCTATATTCAGAAATGGGTTTCTAGGATTTTCTGCACTGGAAAATAGTAATTTCAAGTTTGCAGAGCTCTCTAGGTAGTTAGATATGCAGCATTCACAAAAACATAAATGGATGCGGCTGGACATAGGCAAGACAGACTGTCCTCTAAGACTGTCACGAGTAGGAAAGGACAGCACTGCTTAGATCAGATGTCTATGACTTGATTGCTTATGCCAGGGAGCAGAAAACAAGAATGGCTGCAGATGTTTTCAAGGGAGAAGCCAGGTATTTGGGATGGCAACCTCTCCTGGGGCATGGGATATGTCCCCTCCAGAAGCAACAGTTGCTGTCTTCACCCTGCTCACACCTCTGGAAAGGGAAATTCAGCAGATCTCCCTTCAATTCCTTCCCCATCCCACACCACAAGGAGTCCAATCATGGCCAGCCTACATCTCCTTATCCTTAGGGTAGGAAAATTCAGTTCTGTTTCTCTTGCTTAATGGACACACACTGAGTGGTGACTGCCAAAGACCAACATTTGTCAGTGCTGCAGCAGTAGAAGCTTGTAAATGATTCTCCCATATAAGTACAGAGGACTGTCCCCACACTGGCTAGTGCTTAAGACATACCATTTATTCCTAGATAACTTCAGGCTTGAACATACGAGTTATTTCTCTCTGAAAACTACTTTTAACCTGGGCATGCACTAATCTCCTAAGAGTGATCTTTAGCAAATAGAGCAACTCCTTTGTTTGTTTTTTTTAAGTAATGACTACAAAACTCACTTTTGCAAGACCAGTAGCCAAATGCCAAAATAAGAGCATGTATTTAAAAAAAAAACAAACCACTGACACTAAATGGAATCACAGCTTATGTTTGCTTGATTTTGCATATTGGAAAATAATTTATAAACTCCCTTTACTTACAATTTTTTGAGAGAAGTGTTGTCAAGGGCATGTGAAATAGAAACACGGGTCTGATGATGCCCAAGAATGACTGGCATCAGGCCTAACTCATTATTTTATCAAGGATCTGGCAGTCAATCAATAGGAAATTATCTGTGTTGTATTGACATAAATCATAATTGGTTTCCCTTGAATGCCATGCCAAATCCTTAACAGAATGAGTTACTGTATGCTCTATGCCAGTTTTATTTCTTTATCAGTTCAGTTCAAATCATTCCTTGAATGCAGACCAACAGTGATATCCCCAGCAGAGCAATCCCTTGGGAATACAAGAATTGCTACACCTAACCCAGCATTCTGCATCTAACAACAGGTAATACCTTGTCCTGGTTTGAGTTTCTTCTCTGAATGGGAAATGTGGCTGCATCTCTTTTTCCCTTTCTACAGCTTATACATAGCACCTGCATACTACATGTGCCTATCAATACAGCATCACATTCATATACTCAAAATTTTGCTCAGAAATTGATTTCTTAGAACCTGAAGGAAGAGCACTGCAAAGCAGCATTTTTATTTGTCCTATTTCTCAATGGACAGTTTCTTCCATGGGTACGAGAGGTACTGAGGGTCATGTATCAACCTGGCCTTTCACACTCTGCCCAGCTGACTGAGCATGTAAAGAGACCTAGCACAAAATTAAGCCAGCTTTGCCACCTCAGCTGGCAAGTGGTTTCCTTTCAAAGACCTGCTAATGCAAGGACTGAAAGCACTTCTTTCTTTGAAGCCTGCTGCTTCTCTGATGATTAGCACAGAATGGGCCTGACATCAACCTTTCTTTCCCCTCCAGCTTTGTGTTTCTCCTGTTAAAAAATACTGAAGAAGCAGCGGTTACTGTTCTAACCCCTTCTAATTCGCTGTTCTGGGACAGAAAAGGGGTAGCAGAGGAGAGAAAAAAAGAAGGAAAAAGCAATAAGAAAGGAAAAAAAATGGTTATGGGAGGGTTTCACATTCACAACTTCCTCATGAGCACAAAAGTTTTTAATCGTGCTGCAATCAATGAACCAAATTGTCAACTGGCTTCTGTCAGCCACAGGACCTGGAGCAGATCTTCCCTCTCAGAGGTGCTGCTGAAAGGAAAAGTGAGCTCCTGATGCCAGCTTAAAAGAAGAGCAGTTTTGGTGAGTTCATGGCAATTAAGAGCAGAGACTAATGCAACAGCAACACATTTCTCCTCCTGTTTTCTTCTTGTTTTTTTTTCATGGCTTTTGTCTCTGTATTGATTATATATGGATTATCATATACCACATACTATTTTACTTCGAAATTCTTAGCGGATTAATAACTCCTAAACTAGGCAAACCGACATCTAGAAACTTCTTGTCTTTTTTTTTTTTTCCTTTTTTTTTCAACAAGCTGTTCTAAGTGGAATAACACATTCCAGGATGTACATCCATCAGCCAAAAAAAGCATGCTTTGTATCTGTTTGGGCATGAGGCATGCATCTTAGATGTGCTTGTATTAACTCACTAACCAACTCAGACCCCAGACTTAAAATGTCCTGTAATTTCCTGGCACTTGAACTGTGTACTTACAGTAGTATCATAGGATGACAGTTTGTTCATTAAAAACAAGCCAAGTAAAGCACATGCAGATGTTAGTGCTTGATTTAAATGATTATTCACATACTCTCCTAGGTTAGATGAAAAAAATAATATTTCTTTCTGCAGAATGACCATGTAATACATAAACTGGGGTAACAATAAGAATTTTTTTTCTCCTTTTTTGTAAAACCACTCTTACTATCGGTCTGTATAATACACCTAGAGCAAACCGTTAAGTCATCTTTTAAATATCTTTCTCCAATATTGTATTCCCTGAAGCTATTCTCAGCTTTAGAAAGAGCTGCTTGTTTCGAAAGAAAACAAACAAAAAAAACCACAATCATTTTTAGATTAATAATTAAAAGACTTCAATTTTTTTTTTTTTTTTTTTGTAGACCACCTAAAAAGATTCAGGCCATATAAATGCATACTATCATAATAATAAAACACAGTGGTCTCAAGGAAGTTAGCAAGTGTTCTGATCTAACAGCACTTCATACAATACAATTAGAGATTTGAGAATATATTTATCATGTCAAAGTATGATATGAGTCATTTATGTTAGAATCAGATAACAAGGCCATGAAAAAGAATAAAAAAAGGTGAGGAAATAGAGAAAAAACTTCATGTCATACTACAAAATGCAGAGGACATTTGCCCATTACTCTGCATGTACCCAAATATCAGAAGAGAAAGCATTTAACTGTCTTGGATCTGTATGAAATGATGTCAGCATAGCAGATATCAAAGTTGTCATGGAAAAAACTCGAAGCACAAGGTGGGAGTTTGAACTGCTGTGAAGAGAAGAGAAGGGATAGAGACTAAAATCATTATACATTATAGCAAAATAAGCCTAGGGAAAACAGCTCTGTGGGCAGGTGAATGAATGATCTGTTGTGATGATATATACTCTGAAGAACAGTTATTAGTCGTTATCTCTCTCTTACAGATATGCACTAAGACCAGGTCTTCATTCTAATGTATTAAAACGTTCCCAGGAAATACCTGAAATAATAATAACACAAGAGGAACTGTAAGCAGCAGTGGGAAGTGATGCAATACAAAAACATACTTCCAGCATCATTGCCAAAATCTCCATTTTGTCCTGAAAGGATAATAACATTTTCTTTCTTTTTAAATAGCCACATAGACAGACATATCCTTACAATAATTTCATGCACAGCTAACTTTGTCAAGAGGGTCTCAAAAGAGTTTCTGGGAAGAAAAGGGATCTCTCTCAGGAAAAAAAAGAAAAACAGCATCTTGGGACAAAAGCCTAATAGCTGGGAGCAAGTAAGAAAAGTAAGCGTAAGCAGTGCTGACTTGGATGAGGGACAAGAGTAACAGAACAGAGAAGAACAACATCGTAGGAAGAACAAAAAGGGAGAGAACAGAACACATTTCTGAACATCTCAGTTGAGTATTAATGCAAAAAGCATGAGGAGCTATCTGGCAGAGCTGGAAGACCTTAAAAAAGATCAAAATTATGAGTCAACTCTAATAGAGACCTGGTGGGAATATTCACATGGCTGGAATATTTAACAGCTTATTCAACTAGAAAAAAAGGAGGGAAGAAGTAAGTGCTGCTGAGTGGCAGAATATAAAAAGATACAGATCTATATAAGCATCTTGATAATAATGAGGAAAAATAAGCAAAGGTGTTATCCTGGCAAATGTCAGCCATGAAACCAGGAGCATCAAACCAAAGACATGTTTGTGAGAAATTAGCAGAAAGCCCCCAAGGTACAAGGCTTCAGAGTAACAAGGAGCTTAAAAGTTCTAAGTGTCTCTTGGGAAAGGAACAGAGTAGAGCAGGCTCTCCAGAAACTTCCCAAAGAGGAAGTTTGATGATTTTTTGATAGAGAAAATTGTGAAAATAGCCAGAAGGAAAGTAGGTCTGAATCTGAGCCTAGCCTGTAGGGAAAGAGTTATTTGAAAATGTCGAAGTGGGAGGTAAAAACAGGAGTGAGATGAGGAAATGAGAGGTAAAGATTCTCCACAAGTGGGAAATAAAACAAATACAAGATGGACTGCAAAGGGGAACTCAAAGAACTAACAAATAAGATCCCCTGGGAAGCAGAAGAGGAGCTAAGAAACATTGATCCCCAAGGAGATAACAGAAGCTAAATTGTAGAATATTCCCATCTGTAGGACAGGTAGGAAAGGTACCAGGAAAGCAGTTTGGTAAACCACAAGGACCTCAGAAAGAGGAAAGAGGTATGCTAGAAGTGGCAATAAAGTCTGACTACTTAGAATGACTAAAATCAGAAAGGTCGTTGTATGAAATGAGATATGGCTTGAAACAAATGCATAAGGGAGAGGAAAAAAATCCAAAAGTGGGAAAAAAAAAAAAAAAAAAGAGGGGGGAAGGAAGGAAAAAAAAAGACAGGGGAAGCTAAAAGGCTGAATTGCTTAGCATCTTCCTTTGCTTTGGGATTCAGTAAAAATGCCAGATGGGATCAAAAGCCATCAGACATGAGGAATAGGAATCTAGGTTACTTAAGGGAAAGACAAGCTACTGAGCACTTTAGTTTGATTTTTTTTTTTTTAATCCAAATTGTGAGGCCTAGTAGAATTCACCTTAAGTACTTAAATATGGTGAATGAATGGCAAAATTTCTAGTGGCTGCTATGGAAAACTTTCCAGAAGGATTGGTCTGGAAAACTAGAAAAGGTGAAATAAGCAGCCTATTTCAAAAATTATAGAAAAGAAGAGAGTGGGAAGTTCAGTTAACATCAGTTCCCAGAAAATGCTGGAAAATCAGACAAACTAATTGTAAAAATCAAGACTAAAAAGAAGCAAGTAAGAAGCCAGGTGGATTTGTCAAGCACAAACCAAACTGAACCAATCCGATTTTCCTCTTTGACAGGGAACAGGCTTTGTGGACAGAGGAAGCCATGTCAAATATGTTCCCTTCTGTAAGGGCCTTGATATTGTCTCACATAACATAACAAAGGAGATAGAGAAACTCGGTCCAGGTGAAACTACTAAAATGTGGGAAGGAAAACTGGTCAGATAAGCAGAGGAAAGTTCATGGTCAAAAAGGAAGGCATCGTCAAGCAGCATTTCGACACAGATGTACCTTGAGCTCACGCTATTCACTATACTTACTAGTGGCCTGAGAGGCGGTGCAGGACATATGGTTGCTACATTTTCATGTGATGCAGTAAATGAGAAAACAGGGTTAAAATTCAGAAAGACCATATCAAACTCTAAAAAGTGTTCTGTAGAAATACTTAGTACTAGATCTGCAGGCAAGGACCTCTGAGTTTGACAGACGATCAGAAGCTGAACATCAGTCACCAATCTCACGCTGTTGCAAAGAAAGGTAAACATTGTACTGGGATGTGGAAACAGGAATATTTTCTATGAGACACATGGAACATTTCTTCCACTTCCTAAAATTCTTTGTCCTGAGAAAAAATACTTTAAATAATGTTAGCTCAGTGCAATAAAAACATATCAAGATCTTATTTATGAAGAATAAAGACACATCAGTTGAATTATTCCTATAAGGAATACTAGTTTGAATTCACACTGGCAAGAATTCAAAGAAGCTATCAAAATCTGTGACACAAATATAGTCTATCTCTGTCATGCACAGATTTGGCATTTCGAAGGATACACAAAACTCAGACATCAATTGATCGCAGGAAGGAGGCAGCAAGATTAAAATCAATTAAGAGTAAAGCAAAAGCAAGTCTTCCCTATTATTTTATTTCCTCTCATTTTGTCACCACTGCCTTTTACAAAGTCAATGACAACAAATTCATTGCAACTTATATCTATATTTATAGTCACATTTTGATCATCACACACTATCACATTTTAAATCAGGGAACATGATTTCTTGCCTTTCTTTTTTTTAAGATGAAAACAAGAAATACTTTGTAGAAGTGATGAGAAAATTCGTCATCACTGTATTATTAACTGGAAGCCACTATTTTTTGGCTCCAGCTAGCCTGTGATGGCCTCCAGATCACCCAGCTGCCAACCTATAACAATAATAAATAAATCACCCAGATGCTTAGATATGGTTTTCCCAGCAATGCTAGAATCTGCTCTGCTGGGTTTCAAAAGCAAAAATAACTATAAAGGTCCCCCAAAAAACACAAACTTAACTGTTTTCTAAAGGCTTCATACTCTCTGTTGGCATAAGTGACCTTCTTCAAACCTCCAGCTCTGGCAAACACCTTATAGCCCTGTAGGTCACAGAAAGATGATTAAAACGCCTTCTCTGATGACTGTACTGGATATTTATACATCTCTGAGAGCTCAGCTCCTCAATAATAATGTTAAATAATGAGACACAATAAAACGAGTAGTCATAAAGACATTTTATGTTTTTACTTTAAAAGTTCCTGATCCCAAGAAAGAGAGAATGAAGTCCATTTGAGACAATACCTGTATACAAATATCACAAATTAAGCGAGATCATGGAGTTAAGAAGAGTTGATAGTAGGCTGGCGTCACCAATCACATACAGTTGGCATGGTAACACTTTCCTAACTTCTTTCCTATAGATCTGCATAATTCCTGAAACTATGTCGGATGGCAATTCTGGGTTACTCATGAGAACACAGAAATTGCTACAGAACCTCTAAAAGCACTTACTGACTTCTGTTAATTAAACTGATCTGCAGTTCTGCATAAAATATAACAAGAAAAATGCTTAATTTTTAAGGTTATCCATTGTACATTATTATATACTGTATAGAGTGCCCTGAAATTGTAAACATTTAGAGAAAAATAAAATTTGGCAGGGAATATGTTGTAAACAATGTCTATCCATACACTTGATGAATCATTCATAAAAAATTTGTCATAGAAAAGTAATTTTCAAAGGCCTTCTTAAGCATAAAAATATGCTGATGCAAGTAATGAATTATTTGTTTGCAATATTTTAAATAAACGTGTGACTGATGAGTTGAAATCAAATCATTGAAATCAATTTCCTTCAAATTCATTTTTGTGTTGAAACAAAATATTTTCTGAAGCAGAAAAATCCACCTTGTAACCTCTCACTCAAGTTGTTCTCATTTTTCATGTTATTTGTGTGCTCAACGAAACCTTTTTAATATGCCATCTATCCGGTGACAGATGGAAGTCTTCATTTTCATTTAACACCCTGAAAAAGGGAAGGTCACTATAGGGCCAATTAGAATAAAATAAGTAACATCCTAGTCACCTCACAAGCTAAAGTAAGCCTTTATCCAAACTGTCTCAGCTTATCTAGAGCTGCTAAACAAAATTTGTGAGTTTAGATATCCAACTAAATTACGATGGTTTCCACTTCTCCCTCCTTCCCTTCCTATTTCTTCACTCCTCTCCATTTCTCATTCTTACTGTCATTCTTAATGACATTACTATGATTGTCCCATACAATCAGGCTGAGTTAAGGTTGCATAGGTGCTTTAAGCATCCTTTCCAACGCTGCAGAACTTTTTGATAACTTTTTAACAATCTGAAATCTGGATTTTCTGACTTTGATAATGCTTAGATTTGTGATAAGGACTATATATCTTTTGGACATTTAAAAGTACTCCTATATTCCTAGCCTCAAGACCCAGTTTAATGGATGCTTTTGTGTTTATCATATATCATTCCATGGAGTTTTAGGCAGCTTCAAATGCAGATCAACCACAATCACTTAGAAATTTTGCATTAAATATGTCACAGTTCTAATGTTCAAGAAAGTGAAGCTATGGGTTGTAAGTTACCACTAAAGTGATACAATTGTTCAGCCAAATGTATTTGGCTGTTTATGTAGTAGAAGTGCCACTGCTGTTTTTTATTGTTAAGGGATTTGACTGATTGGAGAGCCATGCCTTGGAGGACCAGCTCTGGATAGGCATAGGATAGCTGAAAGTCAAGAGGCACCTGGTAGAAGGTAACAGAGAGGCTGAACAGAGATAGAATAAGAGGTAGGATAGCTGTGTAAGGCAACAGCAGCTAAAACCCTTGAAGGTGTGCAGGAGCCAGATCTTGAAGCTAAGAAGTAGGGAGACCCTGAGAAGGGAGCCAGAGGAAGGACAGAGTGGTGTGATGTGACCTCTAAGTTCAATAAAACCTTATACCCTCAGAAATATCCCAGCAAAGCAACTTCTAATGAGATCTGTCATTTATGTTAGTAACATGCCATGTGTGGCTTCTACATAAAGACTGTTATTTGTATAAAGTTTAATAAATGCTCTTAGTAACTTCACTATGGGGCATGGGTGCAACAGCTCACACCAGTCACACACTAGGACATATAAGAAATAATCTTTAATGCTCCAGAAACCCATCCAGAAAAAACTCTAATGGCATCTCCTAGAATTAGGAGGAAACAGCCACTGTTAAGCAGCAAATTAATGCCCAATTTCAGATAGAACCATCAGTCCTCCGGATATGTATGTAAACTTCAAGTGAGACTGTCCAAAATCATGTATCATTGTAAACTCCAGTTGACTGAGGGTGTTGTCTGGTACAGAGAGTGCTGCTGTGACAGTGGAGCCCAGGGCTGATATCTGATAGCCAGGATATGCTTTGATTAGAAAAACCACACAACCCAAAAAAGTACCTGTTAGCTGAGTTTAAGTCAAACTGATTTCTTCTCCGTTTTCATTTGGTTCCAGTCTTTCTTTTCCTTAAAAATCTTGATTTTGGAACTCTGATTTAAGCTTGGCTGACACTTGTTGAAAAAGATGAACCAAACTAAAACTGTCCCACTGCAAGTGCTCAGACCGCAGCAGGGCAGTGAAGCAATTAAAGCAGTGTGTGTGGGCATCCCTGAGGGACTGGGAGCCCTGCAAATGCCAGAGAAATAAAGGTATATAGCGAGGAAATGCACTATCTGAAGACAGTTTCCTACCAGGCTGCAGAGCAGCTCTGCGCAGGCTGCCAGATACTTGCCTTTTGCCAAGGCAGGCACCAACCTGTGCTCCTCCCCCAAGAAGCAAGTGGCTGAGAGTGCTGCCAGCTGTTGAGACAGAAGCACTGGGAAGATGTTTGCAAAAAGAGTATGCTTCACACAGGTGGACATATTTGGAGTCCAAGATTTGAGGGATTGGGAGCTCCCAGTAGCAAGGCAATGGCAGGGAAAGTTTCAGCTAACTTCTGGAAGGAGGGAAAGAAGATCCCGGCACGGAAACCAAAGCTGGCCCACTGCTGAGGACCAGCAGTGGGGAGGAAGATGGGGGAGAGGTGGGAAATTATGTGTTTGCTTGAGGGAGAAAAGTGGAAACAAGTGTTTTGGGTTGAAAATCAGGAGCTCGGTTTCTTTCTCCCATAGGCTGTGAAGTTAAGTTTGCTAATGTGATATGCCGGGACAGAAAAAAAATCTACTTAGAATCTCTTCTACAGATGCTAACATTATGGACTAAAACTCTGCAAAACCAATGAAAGCTTGAATTTTAGCTTGATCTGAAAAACTCAGCCCAAGGTAGATTGATTTTTCATTAGGAGACAAATGGCCCCCCCAGAGAACCACAAAGCCATATAATTCTGGTGACTGCATAGGTAGACACATAAAGAGCTTTATGCCTTTGCACCTAACACATACAGACATGAAGTTTCAATAGCTTACATGGACTTTCAACTATTAATTATGAATAAATGAATTTATGTGAAGCAGTATATACATAGAATAAAAAATTACATGTTTGTAGTGTATATAATTTTTCCTACATCTCAATATGAATTGATAAGGAATTGAAAATCACTGACTCTTGTTGTTTTTCTCTTTCTATACTGGAAGTAAAGTACATCTAGTATTACCATTTTGTCTCTCTTCTGCCTCCTCTGTTGTGCAGTTCACCTCTGGCCCAGGATTCGTTATGCAAAACCCAAAATATTTGTGTTAAGGGTTATCACTGTTACTTTGGGATGAGCTTATAATGTCAATCAAAGTTTACTTCATACTCATGTAAGCTGGCAAGTCTGAACCTGCCCCCTGGAGCAAGAAAAGTCTAAATGAACCAGAGTCAATCGCACCTCTATACGTCCTCTAACTAAAAAGTGTTTTACAGTCTCCCACACTGGACAGAGGACCAAATTAAAAAACAAAATTAAATAAAAGTATTTACTTTAAAAATCCCTCCCCTCCTCCCAGGATAGACTTAATATTAAACCTTGAGTCCATTAGAGCACAACCTGCGTTGCCTGCAAGCAAATAGAAAAAGTGATGCTGTTTTATACAAAAGTGAAGTCTTGTAAACATTCCCTACTACCTAGCTGTTTTTTTGCATGTTTTCTGGCATTTTTCTGGGGCAAGGATCTCTTAACCTATCTTAGAGTTCCCATGGCTGAACACAATATGTCTTATCTAGACATTTTTAAAAGGTCATTAAGTATCTACGCATTTTGCCTGGCTTCCCAGATGGAAGAAAGTACTTTTGCAGAGCTGCTGGTCAAGCTACTGGCAAAAGAGAATGTCTCACTGAATCTTGCTCACTCCTGCCTCACTAGAGGCAAATAAAACCTCTTTAAACATCTGTTTATTTAAGCACAGTAGCTTCGATAAAATCACCTCTCACTCATGGTGGGAGTCTGTAAGGAAGTCTGTCCAATCTGTTAGAGGAGACACTGGGTGACTGCTCGGGACCCCAGCATCATTTTGGAGCTCTGCAGCAGACTGGGATGATGGGACCTGGCAGCTGGTTGTACCAGACATATTCACCTGGTCAAGGTGCCAAGAGCTTCCTACTGCCTTCACCCATGTGCTGCTTCTTGAGTACAGGCACAATCATCATTAACATGCTTCCTGGCCTTTTTTTGGCCGTGTGTTCTGTGGCCCTCATGTTTCAGGTCTCTACCAGCACCAGACCTTCCACATGTCCATCTCTACCTCTGATCTGTGCTTCAGTTCAGACTGGAGTGCTAGAAACATTTCCTATAGTATCTGAGCAACCCAGCGAGTACAACAGAGTACTGGTCCTGTTAGGAGATATAAACTCGAAGAACATTGTGGATTCTATTTTTTTCTTTCTCTTTTAATGTATTCTCCTTTCTTTGCTGTTATGTCATGTTTCCTTCCCTTAACTCATATCTGTTGTGTTTGGAAATATATGAAGAGCGTGGAGTAGAGCTAAGAATGTAAGAGATGACTTTTAGTGACTTGAAGTTAATTGAGCAGCCAGAAACAGCTGACACCACATCCATAGGCCAGGGGATTAACTTCTTTTTGGCTTCTCAGAGAATTGGTCCCTGTCAAAGATCTTCTAGAAAGTGGATGGGAAAGGAAAAATCACACTTGGTTGTGCTCATCAACCACTGATGCATGAGGGCACTCCTCCTAAGATTTCTGTAACTAAACCCATTAATTGTCATTATCACTAAGGTTAGTAGAAAATGACTAAAGTCAAGGCAACAGATCAGATTTGGCACAAGAAAAACAAACCAAGGCTCCAGAAGTTTCAAATTCTACTGTGAATTTCTGCAGTTCATGTATTTCAGCAGAGCTGTCTTTGGTATCAAGAGACCCCAGCTACAGAGCCTAAGAATGAAAGTCTGTCTCCACACCAGAGTCCTTCTGTCATTTTTTAGTGTTTAAGCACACAGCAGGCTGTGCCTCAGCAAGGTCTCTGATTTGTGCAGAAAAGGAACCAGCAAGACAACTGACACTTCGTTTCAGCACCACATTTTTCTATCTGGTTGTTTCGAACTCTTTCAGAGTAACAAGCAAGATTAATGCTGAGATTATTGCTGGTAATAATCTATAAATATTGGTGAAGTGATAACATTTTCCACTTGGTGGCAGATATTGCTTTTAAAAATAAGCACAATGCTCAAAAGACACATTTAATGCAGCTTCTAACTGAGGAAAAGCTCTGCAGTGCCTGATGGGCACAAACCCTTGCTGGATGCAGGGCTGAGCTGCAGAACTTCAGAAAAAGGGCGTGTGCAGTGGGCAGCCATTCATGACTATGTTTCCTCACACTCTTCTGGGCCCACCCAAACGCACTAGTGTCCTCTAGGAATGACAGAAATATTTTGCCTTTACCATCCGGGGAGTCCCTGACACTCCAGGAAAACCCAGGCCCTTGGAGAAGGTCAGAGTATGCAGGTTTCAAGCATGGGGCTGTCAGTAAAGGTTTAGCTTTCTTCATGCTGTGTAATTTAGGGGAGATGCTCCCTCTACTCCTGCCTTTTCCCACTTATCTTGCCTGCAGGCATTTTGGTGCTGAAAGGGGCAATTTTTCACCATTCCATCATATGGGAGAGCACTCAGTGAGGGATGTTAGATGTAAGGACACAGTCCCTGGGTCAGATCACCTGGGGGCTCGAGAGAGCTCTGCAGAAGTATTGTCTGAGTCTTGCTCCCTGCTCTCCCCAAGGCATGCACTGTTGCTCCCCCTCATAGACAGGGCATTGAACTACCTGAACTGTTAGCCTGCCCCAGGACAACTAACTTTTTGTTCTTTTTCTTCTAAGATGCCACCATGGTGGGAAGGCAGAGGGCAAATTTAGCTATCAACAATGAACATCCCAGAATGATGTGAATCCCATCTACCTACAGGTAGGATTGTTGCATCTTCAGTCAGGTTACTGACTAGAAACAAACTGGCAGGCAGTTAGTCAATTAAGTTCATGTATGTCAATGTACTTTTGCATTAAAACTTTTCTTAATAAAATTGCAAAATATTGAGGTTTTGACTCTGTTTCCTTCAATATTCAACATGATCCTCAAAATATAGAATTTTTTTCTGGTAAAGATTAATGCTTGTCCTCAAAATACGGCCGCTGTCATTTCTTTTGCTGTTCTGAGAATACTTCTTGAAGCAATGCTATATCAATTGGGGAAAAAAACCCAACATTGCAATAATGTACTTCTCTTGAGCAGAAGGGCATTGTGGAAAACAGCTCTGTCACGCACTCCCGTGGTCTACCACGTCCTTTATGCAGCAGGACTTCTCAATTTCTAGGTAATGCCTTCATCTCTAACATAGCTGCATACTCTTTCAACAAAGAAAAGGTATCCTGAGACCATAGCATGTACTTCTATAGCTGAGATTTATTTTGAACTGTACTGAACAAGAGCACGTAGCAATGCATCCTCTTTTAGCACAAAGCCACACACTCAAAGTTCCCGTCTCTCACCACTGAATGGGAAGATGAGTGCTTCCACCTAATTATTATGACCTTTCTACTATCAGGAATTGACTCAGACTGTACAAGGAGCAGAGAAAGAGGCTCTGTTTTTGCTTCGATAATGTGTTACTTGTGGCAGCATAGCCCTCTGACACTGTAGTGCCTCTTCAGCATTCACTTCCTCTTGGGCTCCCAGTTTGATACAAAAAAAAACAACCCTCCAAAACCAAAACAACAGGAGAATATTTAAACCATTCCCATCTCGCTATGTATCTGTCTTGTCTAAGTGTGGCTCTTTGCCATTGAATTTTAATGCAAATTAATCACATCCCAGAAAGGGCATGGGTCATTGCTTAGTGATGCTAATGAAGACTCCCTTCCTCTCTGTTACAGCCACCTCTGTTTCAAGAACTGTCAGGAAAAGGAAGAGGGTGCTCTCTCAGCTAGAGAGTAATAGGTGACACAAAGAAGCAACAGGTCCTATGCGCGGTCTATTGGGAGGGCCAGATGCCAGAAGTTCTGTAGTTCTGTCTCAAAACCAAGATTATACTTATTTCCGCTTTTCAGATAGACTGTATGATGCTGCCCTCATTCTAAGCCAACCGCACCAACCAACTCCTCACAAAAGGAGTTTGGGGAGAGCTTGCAGTTAAAGAGTCACATTTTCTATCTCATTACTTTGTTTCTTACTCATCCTGACCTTCTCACAGGATTTGCTTTCCTCTTCCTGTTCACTTTTCCATGTCGTCCTCGATGCCACTAATGTCAGTGACAAGGTACAAGGGCGGCTATCTAAATTTCCTTTCCTTCTAACTCTAATTACTTTCCTTTTCCCAAAGGAAAAAATTCAAAGGCAGTTACAATATTAATTGGACATGAAATCTTGCTCAGAATTTTTCCCCCAGTGCTTCTGATATTATATTGGCTACGACTAGGCTGGTGATTATGTTACAGAAAATCAAAATGTTATAAGTGAAAAATGACCAAGATTATAAATGTGGAAAATAACAAGTAAGTAATTAGCACAGTTTAGCCCAACTGTCTGAATTTTCTTTTTTTTATTTGTTCACTGAAATTTTTGTACAGCATTGGAAAATATCCTCTTCAAGCCAGGTGGACTAGTGAATATCCATGCCATCTGCTTAAATATCTAATTTGCAGTATGTCATCTATTTGACCTTCAGTTTTCAAATCATTTCATAACTCATCAATCTACACACGTGGCACAATATCCTCTCCGTGTACCTGATAACTGGTTAGCACGTTTTAACCTCTCTCACGGCAAACAATGAATATTTTCTATGCTCATCACACCTTTGTTCTCCATTCCTTCCCATGCCTTTTCTATTACAGGAGGACAACATAATGAATATCAGAATCATAGTCATTTTCATCTGACATTTTGCAAGAATCCATTTGCTTTCAGCACTCAGGTTTTTTTATTATATTTTAGCAGGTTTTTTCACATCATGCAGACTTTGTTGGAAAATACCAATTTTGCATTTCTTAAAGGAAAAAAATTGTGCAACTCAGCACAGAAACCGGGACTACAAAGACCATGTAAGGCAAAAAGCTGTGGACTGAGAGCATTACTCGTGCAGGTGCTCACTACGTGGTATTCTTCGTAAAAATAGTATCTGGTGCTGTTGTCACTAGAATTGTCCAAAGGAAGGAACAAAGGCAAACAGCTTGCTACGTGCTCCAGATGGGGTTAAGTGAATGTCTTCCTCTTAAAGCATTTTCTGAAAAGTTTATATGTCATGTCCTTGAGCTGCCTGGCTGTCAGCGGTTTTTAAAATGCATTCTGAGTTTCCTTCCTTGCTTCCATACAGTCAGATGCTGCTGATGCGGCAGTACCAGGAATGTGATTTGTGTTAGAAGGGAAAATGCTCACCCATCACATGTTCAACATATGTCATGGGAAAAAAAGCAGCCCAAACAGATAGTAAAAGGCAAAAAGATGTCTCCTTGTTCCGTTCACCAACATAGTGTGGAGGACTTAAGCTCTCAGATGAAGGTGTTTTTTGTGATGGAAACAATCCCACAAGGCAGTGCAGGGCAGTCAAGGGGGAAATGGTCTGCATTCAGCAGCACAGTGGAACACAAATGGAGGTAAATAAAGTTTACTGACTTCTGTTTGTTCATGTTTTACTGCCCAACCTAGGACACTGGGAAAAGGAATTAACTCTCTCTTTGGTTAAACAGAAAAGCATAGCTCATATTCCCAGTGGTCCTGTTGGGTCTGGGCATGAAACAGGACAAGACAGTGAATGTGAAGGTGTCTAGTGCTGCAGAAATCAAAGTCAGTAGACCAAATATAGGTGTGCTTCCCTCATCAAAAGAAACAAGGATGCCACTGAAGTCCATTTCCCTGCAAACCAAGATGACAGCTGGTAACTGATATCAAAGCATTTCCTCTGTCTCCTCAGTCAAACCTTGCTAAGTCTGGTAAGACTAAACTAAACATATTCTAGTCTTAGTTGGATATTGGCACAGGACCTGACACTGTGAGTGGAATTGCCTGGGAATCTTCTGGTGAGCTTCTTGACTAGAAAATATGGTTTTGTAAAAACTGATATTTTGGTCCAAAGAACGTTTCTAAGTTAGGATACAGGGAGTGGAATCCCATCTGTTTGCCTTCGCAGTGATATTAGCATAGTCAATAGAACATTGCTCTCTCTTACTCAGATCACAGACTTTGGTATGGGTCTGCTTGGTGAAAGCCCAGGCTATACGTGCTGATACAAGGATCAGTTTGTCAGCAGCACCCCACGTGCTTCTGTTTGATGCCTGTGCAACTGTTGATGGCAACTGTTGATGTAAGGCGAGAGACAGATTTAAATCAAGGCACATACTCAGGATAAAAGAAAATAGCAGAGCAAATATTTGAAACTGGTCCCCTCCATATCCTGCTGGAGTTACACCTATCTCTAAACTCATGGTCAAACTGTGTCTTTTTAGACTGATAGTATTCAGTTTCATCAAATCACAAGAAAGGAGGGATGCTGAAATCCGAGCAGCATTCAAGCACAGGCCTCACTGTGCATGACTCACCACGATGGTCAGTACCAGCCAGTTGACACCCACCAGTAGCCACCTCACTCACCCCTTCTGCATTTTACCCAGTGTGACTCCTACCTGTTATAAAAAAATCCTCTCTGTTCTCTTAGGCCTCAAAGCTTTTAGCAACCTGCTGTCATATATGAAACCAAGATCAAAGACAACAAAAGTGCCTGTCTAGTCTTGAATGTAATCCTCCTAATGTGGACTTGTTCCTGAGCTGCATATATCAGCAGTCCTTCCATCCCTGCCTTTGAACTCAGGTTTTAAGATACTGGGGTCTCACAACGTTGCACCACAGATCTGACTAATTTCCAGTTGTCCAGTTTCTACTACTATTCATGATGTAAAGTATATAAAGACATGAGCAGAGTCTGCTTTATGAATATTCCCGCAGCATACAACAAAGCTATGAGAAACTGGGCTGGCATCAGATCTGTCACACTGCTTTTCAAAATAAGCGTTCCTGTCATTAAACAGCCAACGACGGCTTAGCAGCAGGACCAGAGAGGGGAGACACTAAAAACAACTTCCCCTATAAATTCCAAAACACTGCCCTTCCTTACTGATGCTGTACAGCTCCAGGTGATAAAATTGGTTTGAAAAAAAAGTGGAAGCTGAGCAGCCTGCATCACCAGACCTTTAGGAAGTTGGAAAAATAAATAAATGCACTGCTTTATTATCCCTTAAATGATTTTTCACCCGACAGATCTTCTTTAAGTTTTCATTCATGGTGTATTTCTCACATCTGTGCCTGTTTGTTAGCAGCAAGGAAGTGCATCCAGTGCGTCTTCCCTCGTAAAGCCTGGCGAGGCTCTTTCCTCCTTGACACCACTCTTTTAATCTTCCCAAGCTTTTCTTGAACTTCAGTATTCCAAATATTATGTAGTTCTAGTTATTCCGGTAAGACACTGCAAAATCTCAAGTGCTTTTATTCCCCTAAAAGCTGGCAAGGGATGTGTAAGTTGTCTGTGCTTTTGTTTCACTTACTACACACATTGCTTTCCCTTTCTCTCCCACTTGCCAGCACAACACCAAAATCTACAAGCTTCCCTCTAAACCACTCTGTGCCAAATTTTCCAGGAAGTAATCTGTAGTGCCGTGTCCCATAAGGAACTGTTGTTCCCACAGCAAACATCTACAATGAGAACAACAGCAAAAGGATAAATGATTAAAAGCTACATAGCTCTTGTTCTTTACATCTGTGGGGGTATAACCTATTTAGTAAACAAATTTCAAAGTTTCTGATGTGATTTTTAATTTAATCTATGACCGCATTTGCTGCATATAGGAATTATTTTATCAGTTGAGCTAAAAAAACAAGTTGCCATTTTTATCTAAGATTATATTGAATTCAACACGTTGATGCTACTTAGCTATAGTGCATTCAGGGTAAGAGCTCTAACTTTAAATAACAATCTTTTTTTAAGCTCTTAAAGACAAACAGTTGATTAACTTAAAAGCGTGTACCTCCCAGGTATGTAACGTTGTTATTGTTCATAGTGAAAAATATAGCCAAATATATACTTTAATACATATTTCTGAGGATTAATTATGTAAAACAGTATCATGTTTTCTACCCTAGAGTTAAGGAAAATACTTCTATTTAAAAGAAGGACTCTTGAGAAAACAAATTTCATTTCAAAGGTTCTTAGGAAAAAGAAGTCTTTGTTTTAGTCTTAATGGGATCATTTTCCTAGGATGACACAAATATCCATAAAGCGCCATGATTTCATTTGGGTTTTGAAAAAACAAAAACAACTTTATTTTCCCTTGATGCAAACCAAGATTAGCTGGGATGTTTTTGCTGCATTGGGTAATACAATAATGGCTAGATTGTTTGTCTCTGGCCATCACATGAGTATGCAGGCAGAAGGGAAGAAGACATAAAAGATTTCCTCTGCAGAGCCGCTGAAGAGCAGGAGGTGGTGTGCCTGGGGCACAGCCCTCTCCTCCCACCTGCTGCTGTTCACGCTCCCAAAGCATGGCCAGACCTCGGGCTTGCAGCATCGCACGTGCCTGCTGGGCAAAGACAGCCCTCAAGACAATGCAGTTTTACTTCTACGGATCTGCTCTCCTTGCCACACTGCCATGCAGGCATGGCTCCGGAGGGAGGGAGGGAGCGAAGGGGAAACTGGGCCAGAGTCTCATATACTCTGGACCAGGCAATAGACCTAATCTAGTCTATGCATAAAATGAAGCTGCTGCTTCCTAGTTCAGGGTGCATATTGTCTTGTGGTCAGCAGCTGTGGAGGAGGCTGTCCTTCCTCCAGCCAAAAACCACGAAGGGCTTTGTTTACATCAGTGCAGCTGTGAGGTCCCCCAAATGCAGGCCAGCTGTTAAAAGCCAAAATGAGCTCTTAAATAGTTTGAACCAAACTGTTCTCCTTCATCTGCCTCTTCAGTCCCATCCAATAAACTGTCCACTAGTAACAAAATAGGATAAGGCTGCAAGACACAGAGCACAAGCTAACGTGACTGTAATGGCTGATCAGTGTATCCTACCCTGCCTTCACGGAAAAGGAGCTCTACCAGCCCCTGGCAAGGCCCTGGAGAGGATCTCTTATCTTCACAGAGTGTAAAGCAGCCAAATTTCAAAATATTTGCCTCATTTTTGCTAACCTTCGTATGGGAAAAATTCCTCAAAAATGATAAGCCCAAGACAAGTAACTAAGTTTACTTTATTTGTTTACAAAAATCTTCCTGTCACAAAAAATAAAAAAAAATGGAAGGAGGGGGAAGTAATAGGGGTTTCTTCAAACAGATATTCAGATCTTCACACTTGGAAATATATTGATTAATCTGGGGCAAGTCCTTGGAAAATAGTGAGAAGTGCCAAGTGCTAAAGAAATCACTGTATACTATCCCATGTTAATAAGTGGCATACAAATGTAAGGGGTCCAACTAAAAATTGTCACCAAGCTCAGAAGGAACAAAGTTTGCTCATAACCTTTAGCATGAATATGAGTATCTGACTGGACCTATATAAAATTCTCCTTTTTAGTATGAGTTGCCCTATGAGAGTTTCTAACTGATAAATTCAGGGGAATTCTTCTTTTGAAATCATCTACAGCAAAAAAAAAAAAAAAAGACACCATCAAAAAATGTTTACAGCACAGAAAAAGAGATTATGATGTTTGTAGCAGATATCTGCAGGAAATTCTGCTTCAGTTATCACAACATGAATGCATTTTCAAATTAAACTACTATGAAAGTTCAACAAGTAGAGATAGGTTTGTTTTCTTCATGATTCATTGTGAGTTTAGATACCTTATGCTTCCTCAGGGCAGATCCAATATCACGTTTGAGAAACATGTCATCCTCCAGATTTATTTGCACATACAAGAAGAGTATTTTGCAGCACAGTTTGATAAACAGTTTTTAAATAACAAATGTTACCGATAAAAACAAGTGGAGGGTATGTTGTGTTTTCCAAGACAGACATTTTCTTTGGGGACACTGTAAGAAGGGTGTGCAGAAAGCCTTGTACTTCCTGGGGCTCTCCTGGAAGTAAGCACTTCAAACAAAGGCATTATCAAAGCAACCCTGTGCATCTCAGTAAATTAGCCCTGGTACCTTAACTGCGTTCGCGTTAAAGCCCATGTTAACATGGGTATCAGATTTGCACTACACTATCATGATTTTGGAACTACAGAGCAGACGTACCACAACTCTTTGCTTCGAATGGTTTGGAAAACACTGCTCAGCACAAGAAATCTATTTTCAGAATATGGGAGATAGGAAGGCTTTATTTCCAAATAAGGAAACAATTTTTAGGAAATGCAGAGGTTCTGTCAGGGTTATTAGAAAATAATTTTGATAAAGCATTTGCAAAATGTTAGAAAATGTAAGTAATATGTAAATAATAACTTCTTAATAATGATATATGTCTTTGTTCTCAGTAGTGACTTCCCCCCTCCAAAATGACATATTTTTTTATCACTGAACAGCTGATGTTGTGGTCAGCAGGAATAAGGAGGAAAAAAAAAAGATTGTGAGTAAATGCTTTTAAATGGCCAACTAGCTAAATATGAAAATAATCTATGCAATTTGATGTCTTACTATTTTCTAAGAAAAAAAATCAGGAACTGTTTAATTAGATTCTTCAAAAAATCCTGAAGGGTTGTTGAAAAATGACCTGTCTATTCCTACATCTGCTTAATTAATGCAAGTGAATGTGTCAAATATCCTTCCTGGTAATGGATTAAGAAATTATCTACAAGCAGCTTGGGAAAACTGCAGGGAAACAGAATTTCTCAGTATCACAATGCAGAACACCCTCCCTGCATCAACGCATATCCGAAAAAGTTGAGGTACAGCGAATGGGTTATAAAAATATGTACAGCTTTAAATTTTCTTATAGCAGACCAAAGCAGCATTACCATAATAGTTACATCTATCATGTTTCCTGTCACATAATTCCTGGCTCCCCTGCTCTAGCTTTGCCAGTCTTGAATGCATATTTCTCTTTTTTTGCCAGTGTATCTGTAAAGCTTCGGGCAAATTTCCCTCACTGATCCCTTTGCACATGCTCTCTCAATCAAGTCAGAAAGATGCTTCTTATCTCCCTCTTCAAATTCCTCCTCATGACATATACTGTGATGCCTACGAGGAGAGAAACCAGCTGGGGTGAGCTGTGAAAGCAGAGATCACTGAAGTGTCACTTTGAAAAATGCCTTTTTGAACAATTTGATCCATGTAGTTGGCCAATACATGTATCATTATATTGCCTGTGCCCAAATTATTTCCTCCATTTACTTCTTGTGTCCTGGCCTCTTTTGATGAAGAAAAATGAAGTGTAGTTCCTATAGATAAGAACGGCAGAAGGCAAAGGCAACATGGCAGATGGGCTTTGAGATAAAGAATACCAGATCATTTCATTGACCTAGAGCAAATAAAACCCTGTCATGTAGGAAGTCACTCTTACACAGTTGTAGAGAGATTGTATATGTCATTTTTCAGCAAAATATTTAGCAACCACACACATAGTTTTAAGGCAGCAAAAGCCATTCGATAATTAGATTGGTTTTGCTGGGCAGAAAATGAAATTTTAAAAAAATGGACTTGAAGCAATTCATTTCAGCATTTTCCGTATGAGAAATTTCCATTGTGGATGCTAAATTCACGAAAGGGTTGAGAAGATCAGTGCATCTGGTTCTGTTATATTGTCACCTCTTGGGAACACAAGGAGACAGACTTTAAACTCGTCTTGAAAGGAAACCAGCTGAGTTATGCAAGATTCTCATTCCTGAAGGGATGGGTCAGCAGCTGAAGATGACAGCTCTTTATCTATCACTCCTCTGAATGCTTCATTGACTCTCAAGAGCACTGGTCAGTAATGTGGCAGCGTACCTTACCCCAGCACACCATGGGGTCTTTCCACAGAGAATCAGCTCAAGACATTTAGGCATTTCTAACAAATTTAAAGATATGTAGGCCTTCCTCTCATTTACAGGGATAAAGGACAGGCTATAAGAATTGGTCACAGCTTTGACCTGTGGCTGAGGGCTCATTTAAGCCCTTGCTTAAGTCCTTGCCTTACCTTCCTCCCCTCTCTCTGATCACCTGTCCTTCTCTCTAACTTGAACAATTTCACATTTAAAAGGTAAGAAAGATGAGCTTTGGCCATTGCAGCCAGAGGGTCTTCAGATATGAATCGGAAAACAAGATGCTCTCTGCTCAGCAGACTGTCACCAGATGCACATCGAGGCAGTCCTCAGAAGTGACCGGGCCAGCTTATTTCTTTGGTTGGGTAAATGTTTGGTTTGCCTTTTCATTTTTAAGAGGTATTGAAACAGAGGAGCGGATCCCAGCCATTATGGACTGGATAGATCTCTGCCTTTCGGACTTTTACTAGGAGAACATTGCTATTTTTCAGGTGGAAGAACTTGCTTTAAGAGCAGCCTAATTTAGAAACCCATCTGAGAGAGAGCACCACAGCTCACTGCAAATAGGATGAGAAAGTTCTTTCTGGATGGGAGAAAACCACTTTCTCCTTCATGCCCACAGGCTGCCTCTCCCTCTGCTGTCCCATGACAGAGTGCCAACAGGAGGGATAGGAATAGCCTCTGCCTGGGAATGAATATTTGTCAAATGAGGCATCAGAAAACCACAGGTAAGTGTCATGTCCAGCAAGAAATCTGGCCAGCTGACTGGAGAGGGGAGACAAGATGCAACACTCTCTACAAGATCTAAAGGTCTTCCTTCAGGAAAACTACTTGAAAGAGTATTGTTCCCTTGCTTGGTTTCAAATAAGACAGTTTAGGTACATAAGCCTTGCAAAAGTATTTATGCAATCAAGCCCAATTATAGATTTACTAAAATAAGGCAAGAAAGTGCGTTTTGGACACATCTGTTGTACCTTCTACTAATTAACTCTTTGTGTTTCACTGCTGAACATCATAGCTTCTGTGAAGTTTCTTCTTAGCTATACAACTGTGTATAAATGTTTTGTAAGTGTCTATAGTATCACTTCATTGTACACTCAATCACTCCTGACATCCTAAAGTTAATTCAATTCCAAGTACATATTTTGGATCTTACTCCATGATCTTGTACATGCACTGCTACATTACATACCTCTTTTGCTACAAATCTCTTTCTGCACAAAAACATTTCTCTTGCTATGCAATTATCAGGGTCTCGTCTCCTCAGAACTGGTGATGCCTTCCAGACATGTGTTGACACAAACTTTCCCTAGTACAGGCTTACTCTTTGTATCAGGACCATAAACGAAAATATTAAGACCAACTAGTCCCTAGATTGAATCATGAAGAACACCTTCTATCCTTCAAAGATCTGTTTCCCTTTCAGAAGAACCAGGTCTTCAACCAATTCACAGTATATGTCCTAACAGCTATCTTCCCTAGATGAGGTAATAATTTCCCAAGTGGCATATACCAGATATTTTAACGATAGTTAGAGGGATTCAATTTAATGTACCGTTTTTCACTTCTTTATGAAATCAGTATCTCTAGCAATATTTAAATACTGAGTTAGTCTAGAGTGAATTGCCTTTTGAAAGGTTTTGTCACACTCCGTCCTCTGTTCCATTCACTTCTGGTTTTCGTTATTATGTCTTTCAAAATCTTCTCCTCCACTGACTGCTCCTTAAGTTTTGTTCATGGAAGGCTACTTAGTGAGTCATTACCCTGAAGAGCTAGCCATTCAAGCATGTTCAGAAGTCTTGGTAGGGTTAAATGAACATACTTAAAATGCAAGAAATTCAGCACTGCTAATTTCTTAATTACTGAGTGAGACTAACAAACTGACTTTTACAGGCAGATTTCAATTCCTATCTTTGTTTTCTCATGCTACTCTTCCATAAAGAAACCACAGAGTATGCTGAGAGAGCAGAAAAAACTCCAGGACTGTGCTCAAGGACTCTCCTGTGTCAAATTCTTTTTTCTTGCCTGTGGTGTGTGCTCAATCTCTATATTGCATCCTCTCCCTCAGCCTTGGCTTCACCATCTGTCACTCAGCCCTTGGCCTCTGTCTGTGTACAGAAACCAGTGTCCCCTGGTTACATCCCTCAAGCTCACGTATGGCTGGGGAGTGTATCAACTCTCTCTCTCTCTCCCTCATGCTGCCTGGTTCCAGGACCAGAAGTACCCGATACTGCTGCAAACAGAAGTACAGAGCAGTCCCCCAGATGCCTCCTCCTTGATAATACAGGGTCTGGGAAAGGGACTGAGATTGAAAGGGTCCACAACTGAGGTTCCAGCTGCTCAATCAGGTCATCCCAGAATGCTCACAGACACGAGCTTGGCTCCCTCCACGCCTAGAGGAGCAGTGGTGATCAGCAAGGCCTCTGCAGTCAGCAACTTCAGACCAGTATGGCTAAATGAAATAGCCCTCTTCTGATCTGCACTTTGCAGGCTGCTTCTCTGCAAGCCCAGCATATACTTGCATAAGTTGTTTGGTGTGTTTGGTGCCTGAATCCTTTTTTTCTCTTCCCCTTCAACATATGTACTGTATTTGCTGTATCCAACATATGATATGCAATGATTTACTACTTCAGAGTTATTTCAGGATTCTGGAAAAAAAATCCCTCTTCCCAACTAGTTACCACCTCTCTTGTTATGCCTTCTGCTGCCACTCTTGATTCCCACGAGCCATTTTACTTTTCTTTCTTCATAAAAAAAAATACTACTTTTGTATTTGAGCTACATTCAGTCAACTTGAACATTTATCCCATATTGAATATATTCCACCTCTATTTCTTTTCTCAATATCTTTACTTAAAGAATAAATAATCTTTTGACTGTGTTTTAACTATTGCTTTAGAACAGCAATTCTACGATATTTGGCACTTTATACTTTATCCTATGCTTTCTGGTCTGTATGAACTGACTTCTTTGATGGTGTGCCCCCGTAATATTTTTCCATTTGCTATGTGCTTACTCCTACCTTTATTTGGAGGTGGTTGTTGACCCAAATAGATTTGGGAACCTTTTCTTACAATTTTCTCTCACTGCTTGTTTGGCAAATTCCTGCTAGGTTTTGTAATTTTGATCAAGCCTCCTCCACATTCAAACTCTGAGCATTTCAGTCCAGTTGACTTTACTAACCACTTCCTTTAATTTCTCAGTCTTTACCCTTCTGAAATGACTCTATTTATTTTAAACTTAATCAACTCAGGCTCGTACAATGCAGGGTAATTTTCTACAATCAGCCCTTTAGAAGGTCTTTATGCCTTCACAAAATCTAGTCTGACATAGGTAAGTAAAAATTCTCTTTGTCCTTTCGTGATTGTGACAGAGAGAAAATGAACAGCATTTAAGAATTCTGAGCTTCTATGATCATAATGGAGCAATAAGATCTGTAAATACAATTTTCCTTTACAATAAGCCTTAAATTTATACATGCTTCGTCTGACAAACTTTTGTTTTGTAAGTGTACTGAAATAACATATTCTGAGGGTAAATTCTTTGTTCTGTGGGAATAAACAGGGAATTGAGTTTAATAATGTTAGGACTTTGCCCATGAGTTGTGCAAATAATATTAAGTGTGGGAGCTCTCAGTCTGCCCTTAAAGAAACTGGATTTGTATCACATCCAATATATCAGGAAAAACAGGCTGATATAAGGCACCTGAGAACAGACTCATATTTTTGTACTTTTGCATGTACTCCATGTATTTTTGCAAAAGTTCTAAGTAACAGTTGAGAGTCCAATGTGGTGAGAAAACGTTGACCTAAAAATGAAATGTATTATCTGGAAGTAACATCATGTCTTTAAGTGAAACATAAAACACAGGCTTAAATTAAAACATAGGTGTTATATTCATGGGCACTGGGGCTCAGATATTATATTCACATGAAGAGATATTGGTTTTGCATTCAGCTTAGTCTGATTCATCACTTCTGTAACTAAAGAAAGATGGATGAAAATTTTAATAAGAACTCATTTGAATTCTTCTTCTTCTTCATCTAAAAAACACAGATTTCAATGGCCCTAATTTGTAGCTTCATGATGTATTCAAGAAGTATTCAGTATTCAGGAAATATTCAGGTGTCTAGCCTGCACTCTGAATGCCCTCGCAAATCTTAAATTTCAGTGCCACTGTTTATTTCATAAAATATTCCTACTAGACATTTGTTACCTTGTTTTGCTCAAGAGCTTCCATCATTTACCTAGAAGAGAAAAGAGTTATAGCGCTTTATATAGCACTTTATAGTGTCCAGAGAGGAGAGGTGCAAGGCAGGAGTGTACAGGGCTACTGTACAAGTTAGCACAGGTAATTTTAAGATAGTTTAAATATCCTTACAATATGCTTCAGTTCAACCCCAGTAAGTGGGATGTCCCAGAAAGGCCCTGGTAGGTGTCATACCCTGTCTCTGCAGTACCATGGAGCAGAAACCATGGCAAACTGTCCCACCGCAGTGTAACAGCTACATAGCTGCCCATCACCCCCCACCAGAGACACCCCTGGGCAGCCCATTGCAGGCATCTGTACCATCTTAATGGTGTCTTTCCACTAAACATTAGAAACTTAGGAGCATTAAGCAGCACTAAAAGGCAATGGGTATCAAGTTCCCGTTTTCCAGTAAGATGATTTCTGCAATGCAAAATTGCTTTTAACAATGTTATCCTTAGGCATTTTGGATTCTGTGTACAATTAGAAGTCAGATTTAAAAGCTGGACTCAAACTCTTGGTATGCTTAGATTCTTGTGAAAGCTTCCCCTAGAAGAAACTATCCACAGTGTGAGAATTATATGACAAATACCTATAAAGAAAGATTATACACATGGAAGTTCTAATTAGTCAGCCCAAGGATCAAGTTCTTAATATATTAATTAGTTTTATGTGAAGCACTCATATAATGTTTTTATTTTATTTTCCTAGTGCCACAGAGAGATGAGCACAGGGTCTGAGCCACCTGAAGAAGAAGACCCACACTTGGCTTGTCTGGTTTTCAGATCCCAGGTGTTCCTCTTTGCCTGACCACTCTGTTCCATGAAGTCCACTCTTCTTTGCCACCTGTCTTATATCTGAGAATAACAAATATACATAAGATGGAAAAAGAATTGGAGGAAAAACTCAGAGTGATTCACATATTGCTTCTTCTTCTCTTATATTTACTTCTTGTCTAGTATTTACTAGAGAAGAGATATCAGGTTTCTGATTGACCAAATCAACTGCAGCAGCCTTTGTAGATGAATGAAGTTTCAAAGAGCTGTTTAAAGCCAGGATTCTCATGATCCCTCCTGGCAAAGAATTAATCAGTTCAACATGTGAGGGGGTGGTTTGGTCACTGGTGAGTTTATGTGTGAATCCCATAGAGACAAAATAGTCTATTTGTTTTTATCTCAAAGAACAAAATTTTGTTGTTTCCTAAAAGACTACAATTCATAATTCTTCCCTAAAAGATAAAAAGAATATCTATATTTATATGTTTGTTCTAGACATGTATTTTTTTTTTTACTTGGGTGACAAGTTTTTAACGTAGTACTTAATAAATTGCTATATTTCTGAAACCTGCCCTCAAAAATTTAGAAGCCTAAGCCAGTTATCCATGTTGTCAATAGTTATGTTTTACAATTTCATGGTTGTCTTGTAAGAATTCCAGATAAGTCAAACAAGAATAACTAATTGCTATGGCAAAATGTTACGGACATTAACAAATAATTTGTCATTGTAATAAATTATACCCTTGTATTACAGCTAATTATTAATGCTTGCTTAACTTTGGGTGAAGGGGGGTGGTAGTTATTTGATTACTGATTATAATTTTCTAATTACTGCTGGCAGCCAAATATTTTAATTCCATTTCCGAAAGAACAGCTATTAGGCTAAGATGTCTCTGGGCAAATCCATATGCTTGCACAGTTCCGCAGAGACCAGCACAGGGTAAAAGCCCAGGCTCGGGCTGCAACACTGTGTTCCTTCTCACCACGCAAATGCACGTTGTTCTGAATGCATCTTTCTGTCTCTCTTATGACATCTGCAGCATCCACTCATGTTATGAGGAGATTTCTTCTTGGAAAGAAACTCAGGGAGAAAGTGTGAATTTCTTTTAGCCAGTGGCAGTCAAGAAGTTTCACAACAAGACTGTGCAAATGCTGTTTATGGCTGCTGCCTGTAACACAGACTGCACAGGTATTGGCAATGCCTCCATCAAGGGCTGCTGTTCAGAAACCATTATGGAGATGAATCAAAAAGAGAGACATATTTTCTCCACAGAAAGAGAAACTGGTGTTGGATTAAGAAGAATTTTGGAGAGGCAGGCCTTTGTACATACATTTTGCATCAAAAGTGATTTCAAGAGAGGTACAAGTCTCTTGTCTTCTCACACGTTGATTAGCAAACTAACCTCCTCACTAACTTCCAGGCAAATGTAGCATGGCACTACTTTTTCCATTTCAATTTATAACAAATACCTTGCTCTACTATCAGAATCTTCAACTATTTTTCAATTTTGACATACTGTTCAAGCATTTGCATTAGCATTTTGTTTACATGTATGCATCACGTTGCTTTGCCACATCAGCCTGACACCAGACCACTATTTCACCTCTGTCACACAGCCCCTACCACCCTGGGAGGCACTCAAGCTCCTCTCATTTAATAACAACAGTTCCTCAGACCAGGGAAAGCCAGAGGTGTCTGTCATATGGTGCAACTACGTGCTACCTGTAAGAAATCTACCATAGAAAAGAACTGGACAAGAGTGAACAAAACTAAATGTATGCCATAGATATAATCCCATATTTTGCAGGATTTGTTCTAGTGATGTGGCCTTTAATAAAAGTCCTACATTTACAATGTATTTAGTAAAGCAACCTTCGCTTGAAGACATTTACAGGAATCACCTCTGCCATGTCCACTAATGCACTGGTGAAGTTCATACACTCCTTTTATTCCTTAGAGGCATCAATGCATATAAAACTTTTTTTGTCTTCTGAGTGTGGGGAAATCCTTTTTTCATTTTATTAAGTAGTTGAACAATATATAAAATATATCCTTGCAATCCTTCATGTGCTTATTCTTTAGCACACTAGTCCTTTACTTAGGCAGCTGAATGACCTCAAACACAACAGTTGTACCACTGAGGAGTCCAAAAAATTACTACTTATCCAAGTCAGTAAAATCAAGATCCTTTTCTGACTTCCTGTATAAAATTTTTATTCCTCTATTTAAAAAAAACCCAACAATTATTAAAACTACTGTCCACAGATTTCCACATACTTTGTGAAGCTCAGTGTGAACTTGAATGGTGGTTTGACCCAAAGCAGTGAATGGCAAACGGCCACAGCAGGGGGACAAGTCCATGAAATGCTCATTGGCCACCTCACTGGGTCAGTAACTCTGGCAGAGGAGTGGGGCAGGCAGCCAAGGGTGACCTATCTCCCTCATGAGAAATTTTGGAGCCTGTACATCTGAATGCTTGGTGACCACTTCCCTGATCACTTCAGAGATGACAGCCACTAACTGAGGCTTGAAGCTGATTTATTTGCTGAATTTTGGAATGTGATTTAATTATAAGCAGAACCAATGCCAGCTATGTAGCTTTCTGAGTTATTAAATTCCTCCAGTAGATCAGCAGACTCCCTTGCTTAGCTCCTAGACACTCTTTTGGTGGTTTTAAACTACAGGACTTTTTCCCGTCTTACAGATGTTCAGATGTGAGCTCAAGGACAATTTACTGGGCTGGAAAAACAAAAATTAATTTAATGGTGGTATTATTAATCAAAGGATTAACTACAGTCTCTAGCTTTACCTTGAGTCCCAGAGTCCTAGAAACTAAATTTGTAATAGTAGTAAATAAAAAAAAAAAAACAAACAAGAACAATGTGAGTGTTAAAGAAATGTGGTAAACTTTGAACAGTGCCTGAAGAAAGGGAAGATAAAAAGTGTGAATTAATGTTAGCCAGAGAGAAACTTACAAACTCTAGAAATACAACCTGCTGTCTCTTCCTATATATCTTCAGCAATAGCCAGCTACCAGTGAGTCAGTATGTGTCTCTGAATACATATAAAGATAGCTGATATCCCAAGGCATCTGAAATAGCTGTCTCCAAACTCAGAAGTAGTCCAGAGGATCCAGTAGGGACCCTGGCAGCAACAGATAATAGTGACGGGGAGGAAGAAGACCATAATTCAGCTATATTTTCATGTGTACCCTACTATTTTTCCCAAAAAGATGACCGTCATCCACCAACTACCAACCCTTCAGGCTACTCAGACACACACACTGACTACAGCAACTGCAATTAACCTTTGCTCTTCAGCAAGCACTGGTAGAACAAAAGGCAGATTTTAATGGGCCAATACCAAAATCTGTGTGACGTTTGAAAGCACACAAGTATTAATGGATGTAGGGGGCTGTAATGGTACTGAGTGGGCTTCCTGAGGTGCCTCCTACATAACTGTAATCAAGAACTGACAACCAGCTTCTTGCTAACAATCCTTTTCTGATAAGCAACATATCTGAGTGAAATTAAACTCTGAGGACACACCATTTATTAATGCTTACAGAACCGAGAAAGCATTAGGAAAACATGCAGAAAATGAGCACATTGTCTAATTTGCCTCAACTGGGTCTCCATCTGCTGCTGAGCGATGGGAGAGTAATACACCACCTCTCTCATCCTGATCCAACTCACACTCTGACACAGGTCCTGTGTAAAAGCTTGGGCACCCAGTGCTTCAGTGGTTTGCGGAGTTTCATTAGGATATCTGTCCATGAAGATGCTCCTGTTAGTCACGAGGAGAAGACCCACCAGGCAAAAAGGTAGTTTTTGCAGTGCTTTGGGCCAAAGGAGAGCCTCTAGTCAGGGCTTGACTCCAGCCTAGCAGGTGGGTGAGCCTGGTTGAGGCAAGTCCCCTCAAAAAGATGGGAGTTTTTCCTTCCAGTTTTGAGTTCCAAGTTTTGTGCTCCGTTTATGTTGCTTGCTGCAGCCTGGGCATCTGTGATGTGTCAGATGACAGTTAGCTGTGGGTCTCCTCACCCAACAGGAAGGTGTGAAAGGGGATTTTGCAAGAAACACGCAGTGGCATTTTTGTTATTTATGGCTTTTTCCTGTTAAAAGCCATCGGGTTCTGTAAGTATTTAGTGAATTGATTTTTTTTTTTTTTCTACTCTCTTATCCCTCCACATTCTAATCTTTTAAATGGAAATGCTGAGAGGGAGGGGATGGCCTGTGGAGAAACTAGGTAAAATCAGAAACACATTCAACATAAAAGACTTAAGGATTTTTTTTTTTTTTCCTTGGGGGAAAATATTTCTTTAAAATCATCCCTAGTTTTAAAGGGAAAGGGGGTTTGGTTCTGTTAGGTTGGCCCAGAAATTTATTTTCATCAAAACTTATATTGAATTAAGCTGTTTAAGGTTTCTCTTCTCCCTGATCTTTCCCTAAAGGGGACTATATTGCTACTGCATTTTAACTCTGCAAAACAGGTTTTCATACAGCTTTCACAAAACTTCCTCATTTCCTACAAGTTCTGTTACTGTCAAGCTACAGGTTTTTCTTTATAAAAAAAAGCTCCAAAATCTCACAAAATATATTTTAGTGCCAGTTTCACTGTCAAACTGGATCTTCTATGACCAAGATCTCAAAACTTCAAATGGAGAATAAAAATGAACATGTTCAGCTTCTGTAAAATAATTACAGTAAGAATAGCAAATATACACATAATTTTGAATTATCTCCATAGCATATAAGAATGAAATAGAGTTGTCTCAAAAAGTCAGATGTTAAATATTCAAGGATCTGCTATTCCTTGGAAATCCAATAAGCCAAAGAAATCACATTGTCAAAGTGCAAGATAACTCAACCATAGGCTACTATTACTAGTAGTGTGTCACAGAACCTTTTGGCAGGAGTTGATACAGGTATCTTTGTTATCAATGGAATTCTTTTTTTCTAAAAGAGAGCTATTGACTATTTTAATTCAAAATTTGTGTCAATCTGTTTTCCATGAAGCACAACATATTGAAAAGCTCCATTACACCCCAGCAAATGATGGTGACTGCATGTGAAGAATGGCATATGGGGTATGAATGTTGCAATGCTCCATGTCCTCTTGAATATTGTCAGATTACAGATTGAGCCTCTCTTCAATCTCAGCCTCCTCTTAGTATAGTACAGAGAACCCTTTTCAGCCAATAGGGGAAGTTCTTAAATCCCTACTGCTCTCTGATGGACTTCAGCCCTGCTGGTTGTGAGCTGGAGAAAATTATACTCTTCAGGCAAAGTGACAGTGGTAGGACGCGCCCATCAGAACTGCAACAACCCTTCAGGCGGGAAGATATTCAGGAAAAGCCTCTTCTGAGGTTCTCACCTTGATGTTCTTCACCAGGTTTGTCCTGCTGCCTCTCACTCTTAACACAAAAAGGAAATGGAAGAGGTGTTCATATGATGGTTTGGATGAACGCAGTTAAAATATTCAACACGAAAAGGAAAATATGTAAGGAGGCTTTACTCTAAGGACAGGAAAAGGCAGCTGGTACTATGACTTAAAAGTCTCTGTATAGTTGCGATATCATTTAAGAGATTACATCTTTCTCCACAGCCAAGAAAAATGTCAGCCTTTGGTCTTAACTAAGCACCTTACTTTGGGGTATTTGTAATTTTTCCCCATTGTCCTGAGATCCTCTGAGGAAAAGAAAGTGCTGTAGCAATTGATGCTCAGCATAAATGACTTCTAGGCTTCAGTTAATGTGTCTCAAGAGCACATGCACACACTTTGAATTTCATTGTCATCTTAGCATAAATAGCAGGTGGTCTGTCATAGAAAGAAGCCTTGTTTACCTAGATATGCATTTAGGATTTATTTGTATTGCAGTAACATGAACAGGCCTCAACTGAGATCAAGACGGTATTTTTTTTCTAGGTGCACTTGACACAAAAAATAGAAGTCTTTGCTTCCAAAATTTACAATTTAACTATGGGAGACAAAGCAGGAATTATTGTCCTTTTTCTTGCAGCAATAACATTAAGTTACTAAAAAATAAAATAATGATTCCAGAAACCACAAGAGGAGTTCATAGTCTCTATTTCCTATACTTTATTGCTTGGGCAGAGTGACACATTTTCCTTGCCTCCTGTTCTGTCTATGGCGTTTATTCCAACATTGTGATGAACAGGGCCGTGTGGATGCTGTGTAGAACTGGCTCAGCAGGAGCATACTGCTCTTGGACATTCCAGGTCACCTTGCAACCCTCCTGTCCCCATGTCTCCTCGAGGTGAGCTGGGGCTACTTGCTTTAGAAAACAGTGCAAGACGCCCATTTCTGCAAAGTGGAGGTTTTCTTTCTTGTTTCCAATTCTTAGAGATATCTTCATCCTTCAAAGCTCGAAGTTTTAAACCTTGTGGGAACCTTTAATTGCCACTATTAGCTTTGCTTTGGATGATCTCATCATTCATGAAAAAATTAATTCCTGTATGAAAAATTTATGCTAATGAAAGGGTCAAATACACTCAAAGGGATTAATCCTCTCTGGTCTCCTTTGGGAAACTGAAAGTAGGTGTGGCTGTTTTTTTTATTCTTGGTCTGTTTTCCAGACTGATAATTTTCTCTGTTTATTAAGTCTCCTGAGAATTTGCTTCCAGCTTTGAGAAAATTAGATGAACCTTCCCTTCCCCTGTGGATATCCTATCCTTCACTCCAGTCACCTGCACAGCACATTTTTTTGAACTATTATCGATTGCCACTAAAATCCTCAACATTTTTTAAAGTACTGTTAAAATTTTATCCTATAGAGTGCTTATTTGTTGAGAAGACAAGGTATACTTGTGTCTCTTCAGGCATCTTGCTCTCAGGAGACAGTGAATTACCTCTGATGCTACCCGGCAGAGCCAAAAGAGGAAACATTTTCGCAAAAGGTCCTATCCATGCACACAGAAACAAGTTTGCCAACACATTTCTGTTTTTTTTCTCCCTTTTTAAATACAAGTATTATCTTTGATAATATTCAGCTTTATGATATTAAAACATTTTGATAGTTTTCCTGAAAAAATATGCAGTTGAACTAGCAAGTTCATGCACATGTTCTGCCAAAATCCTAGGGAAGTGTTTACCGCTCAACGCCTGCAGGAGCTTCTTGAAATTTTACTTCTTCCTCCAATATCCATTGCCAGATGTATTCCGGCTATCAGTCTTGTCTTACCTCTACATGCAGGCTCATTTCTTCTACCAAAAGGGAGTTACAGTACTTATTTGAGTTTTGAATTATACCTGACCATTTTGAATCTGTATCTACTTCACTCTTTCACTATTTTCTTTAAAATTATGCAGCTGAAGAACTTCATGATCTTTTTAGTGTTCTGAGCTATGAGTCAGCTTGACTTAGCAATTTTCACCTCAGCACTACATTTTTTCACTTTCAACACACAACTCTCTTCACTCATCACAAAATTTTTCCATTTCTTAGAAGCTCTCTGTCTGCCTGTCTAGGCTCAATATCGTTATGGTAGTTATTTACCTGTTTACATCCAGTACTGCTTTTTTTAAATCTTCCCATGTCACTTCTGATACAAACTCTTAAAGATACAAACAGCTTTGCGAGCCTCCTCTGCATTCAAGCTTTGTATTCTCCAGCCCAGTCTCATGAAAATAACCTACCTTATTTTATCAAAATCAAGCTTTTCAATTTATTAGTCTTAGTTGTCTTATTTGTGTTTGTCTAGCCGCTTAGCTCAGATAGGATTAATTCATGCTTACTTGGTCCATGGTTATTTTCTATAATGTCATTTCTTCTACAACATCACTCACCGATTACTTAAATCAAGTCTAATGAAATATTGCCTCTTGTTGTTTCTGTGATTATTTATTGAAAAGCTGTTGGTTATTATATCTTTGAACATCCAGGCCACTGTTAGCATTTTTTTCTCCATTCTATTAACTTGCATGTCAAAGTCACTCAAAATTACATTGTCCATGCTCAGATTTGACTCTGGGATCTACAACCAATTTATAGCACTCTCCTAGTACAACTTTTCTTACAAGCTATCTCAAAATAGACAGTGAGCCAAACAGTTTCTTTTTTAGCCACTCACCTCCTTTTTCCAGATAACAACACAGCTAAGTGCCTATATGTTACTAATTTCAAGTTTCCTGTCACAAAGTAGCTGACTACGGATTTTGTGTAAAATTGATATGGCGGTTTATGGAGTTTGTTTCTTTGCTGAGAGATGGACAATGAAATATTTCATTTTCCCTTTAGTCAGATTATAAACACATAAAAAGATTTCTATTCATGTCTTCAAAAATACACATTTGAGTAGAAGCCAAGAAAAGAAAGTATGATCTGCATAGATCAATCATTCTTAGAAATTTCTTAGTCTAAGAAAACAGAGCGTATAGCTAAAACCTTTGTGGATTTTTAACATTTGGTGCTAAGACTCCATATAAGATGACTATATGCAGAAGATTTCCAAAGTAATTAATAATTGTAAAAGAATATACATGTGTATATATATATGTAAATTCAATTTATACTAATGGGAATCCAATGGAAATTCACACACTTTGGGCAAAAAATATTTCCAGAATAGAACTGAAACACTTCATTTTTCAGATACTATTTTACAGTAAGTCTTCCTGCATAAATTTTGTGTTCCAGTAGAAACTGCGTTCAGGAGAAAACAGTAGAACATTTACATTGCATTTATGTTAAAAATGTAGCTGTCACTGATCAGGGAGGGGATGCATAAATCTTGATTTTAATTACCAAAGTAAAACAAAACAACCCTTATTTCAATTGCAACTGGGCTACTTTGAAAGCTGCGGCTGACTGATACCGTAATGCCCTCCTCTAACAGAAGGCGAACACTTCCACAATAATACACAATTGAGCTTACTTTCCTTGAAAGTCATAAGCAGCGCAAGTGTATAATCTAGGTCTCAGTATAATAGTTGTGCTGTCTATTTTAACCCCCAGAGAGCTCTATTCAATTCCATCTCTCAGGTGCCTTTCTTTGAATCCCTGAAAAGAAAGATAAATATGACTTTCTGTGTTCCAAAGGCATGTACATTACATCATATGCCTGCAATTAACTTTTTTTTTATTAAGATGTTTTTTTTCCTAAAGTCCTGCCTAAGAGAGCGCCACCCAGCTGGGCAGTTGCAGTGAATGGTTGTGGGGTCTTTCAGCACTCCCATTAAGAGCTACTTTTTTGAGTGTTTAATAATGCGGCCATTTTTATTCTCATCAGGCTAAATCTTGGCAAGTAGGTCCCCAGCTTAAGAGTAAATTACAGAGAATTGAATTGATCTAGTTCTTTCTCAGTAAGAATTATGCCAAAAGTCATGGCTCCTGAGGTTGATCCCCACCTCACAGGGGAGCCAGAGGATAGCTAGATGTTACTTAAAGCTTGGTTTTGGGATACCTATGCCCTCAATTTCTCTCATTTCTGTCCTGTCCTGCTCTGTCCTTCCTCCTTCTGTAGGAGCTTAAGTGAGAGCCATTTATTTACTTATCAGACTATTTGGAGAACATTCACTTTATTCTAAACCAGTGTATTGCCATTTTGTCAGGAACAAGACTGAATCCAAGGATTATCTACGAGGTTCATCCTGAAGTTGGACTCAAGACTAGACTGGTAAGTGGTGCATCTGAAGACATGGGACATCCGGACATGGACTGGAGAGGACACAAAGTTCATTCCTAGGAAGGTTCACCTCTGCCACCAGCCCACTGCCTGGGCATGAGGCAGGGGAGCACCCCAGGCTCATAAGTCCTTCAGAAGTCTCCTGCAACACACTGCACACCACCAGTAAATCAGGTCGTGATCAGATATGACATAAAACCTGTTCTTTTAAATTATACTTTTATACTTATATTATACTTTTATATTTTTTAATTATGATTTGAAGCCTCTCAAAGATAGAATTGCACCATCTTCTCTTCAAAAGGTATTGATTGCATTTTAAATATATTATACTCTATTACTCTATTCAGAAAAGAAAGTAATAGTTTACTATTGCAGTACTTCTTCCCACTGTTGTATTTAGCAACATAAACAACATACACTGCTGGTGTAGGATTCGTTGTTGTTTTTTTCCTTCTTAATTCTGAGATCCACTTCCATTTCAACTGAAACAGAGATTAATTTCTGAGTACTAACTGAAACTTAAAGTATTGCTTAATCCTATTACTGGAGTCATCTTTTTACAATCTGTAGTTCATCATGGGAATTTCAGAGGCTCTCTGGTGTCCCATTAGCCATGTCCACACACTGAAACAGCCATAGCAGCTCATATCTAACACTAAATTGGCTAAAGAATCTAGTATGTTACGTTACTCTGTATTTGATTAAGTTGTTGTTTTAATACCTTAATTGTAAGTGACTTTGACAGTTTTATTTTCCCAGTTCAACAGTGTTAGCAGACAGATAAAGTTCATATATTTTCTATGTATCCCACTATGTGAAACTTAATGCCTTATATACCTAATTGGTATGTAAAATAATTTTTTTAATTTTTTTTTTTTAATACAATCAATAGCTTACAATTACTTCCCCTCATGCTTTTAACCTCTGGAAATCTTTACATTATAGAGCACTGTATCCTCAACTAAGTAAAATAAGTTCAGTATCATTTTATGCCATTTTCACCTGTACAAATATTGTTCCTTATACAAAGAAGTGGCATAAGAAAAACTACATATTTTTCTTCCTATTTTCCTGTTTGATGAAGACTATAAAAAATGCTTTTGATCAGTGTTGTTGTTTAATGAAAAACTAATTCTTCCATATTTATTCACTGCAGATGAGTACCAAATAGATGTAAGTGTGGTAGAATTTACCTTCAAATATTACAGTGTAGACTATCTACAACATCCTAAAGAGTGCAATATCCACATATGGCAAATATTATGTCTATGAGAGTTTAAAATTATGCCCAATAGTGTGCATACAATTTTTTGTTAATTTTATCTTTAAATGATCAAAACATTTAAGCTTTTGAAGTTTGCTATGGAAAGTGTTATGCAGAAGAGTAGATCTCAATTTTTGAATGTGTCTTCTGGAGGCTTCAGTCTTTCTTCACTTTATTTACCCTGTCATAGCCAGTAATGATTTCAGAGCTGCCCTCAGATATGGTCTTTGTCTGACGTATTTGCATGCTAGACACAAAAAAGATGAGATATGCTGGGATGTAGATACACACCCAGCATTTGCTGCCAAGGCAACAGGAACAGGATGCATTTTCTAATGTTTCAGATAAAGAAGGGATGACGTTTCAGTCCTGCCAACACCCACCATTTCCCTCAGGAGAGGCCAACATTGCCAATGAATCCAGAAGGCATCTAGGATAAACATTTTGCATTTGGCTTACCTTGAGTTTATCTGCCTGAGGCAAATACAAAGCACAACTTTCAACAATGCTATTTAGAAACTGAAATCTCAGCACTTCCTTCCACCCTTATATGCATCAACATCAAGACAGTCTCTGTGCCTTCTTTCTGCACCATCACCTGAGAAGACATGAGCTGATCCTTACAATACTTGTCTTCTATGTAACACTGGTATATGTTTTTGGCCACATGTGATATTTAATTTCAAGTCTTTTATCAGGTTTGCACATTTACACAGATGTTGTGCTGAAAGGCAATAGTCTAAATGACAGGTAACTACTTTCAACCTATGCACAAAACTATTTGCATGCCAACCTAGAAAAAGACAAATAAATCTGCAGCTATGGATAGGCACATGAATAAAACAAGAAAAAGAAAAAAAAAAAGGCTAATTCAATTAAATAATCATCTTATCTGTGCTCAAAGATTCTCTGAATGAAGTGGGCTGAAAAGTCACTACACACCAAACAACTCTGTTGTGTGATGCTAGGCATGGAAAACTCCTGACTTTACCTTCCTTCAGGACTCAGCAGAGGAATAGCTGGGAATGTTCTTGGGAACACCACAGTACAGGAAAGAATCTGTTAATTGTCTTTTAGAAGCCTTTTTCATACACAGGAAGGGAGTGCTATGTCCATTTAGCAAGAAATGTATGCTCTTGGACCATAACACTTTCTGTGAGAAATCATAGGAGTCTGGCATTACAGGAAACCTTACGCAGCCAGTACACATGGTATGAGATACCAGCTTCTGTCAGCCTTTCAGATATCTTCACAGTTCATCAGAAAACAAGTAGGAAATCTGCTCTATGTACCTCCCTAGATGTACCTTAAGTATATGCATGTCGCTGAGGCTTGCATACTGAAGGAGTCCAAAACCCTCAGAGCTGAAGCTGCTGCAGCATACAAGGGTAGAGGTTGCACACTGGCGCTTTCATCTGAGACAGGAGACCTAAGTGTGATAAGATGCTGTCTCGCAGCCTTCTGCCATGTCCCGTGTACCTAAAGAAGTAATTGTGATGAAAACTTTCATGCTAGGCTACAGAGCCAGACTCAAAATGACATTAGAAATGGAAATGGTTGATTGCATACATGGTGTACTAAGAGACAGGCTGCACATTGTCACCACAGGTGTATGTATATATCTTGCTTGACATCAGGAAAGAGTGCTATTTATTATTATTAGGCAGACTGCTGTTTTGATTGAGGCTATTAGAATTCTTTTATTTTCCCTAAGCCTGTTTGAGCTGGTTAAGTACGAATAGTTGATACATCATGTAGGTAATGTTTGTTCATTCTTTTTAGTAAAACACGTCACATGGAAAATTTTAGTGATTTTGGAAAGACTGGGGCAATGCTACACAAAATATTTCTAAAAGCAAAGTAAATTTGAAAAGTTATTTCCAAAATGTACCTTATAGTTATTTGTAATAAAATGTTTTTAGTGATCCGCAGTCCCTGAACAGTTTATAAAAAGAATATATAATCTTGCCTAATAGTGGTGACTTTGAGGTGATTTTTAGAAAGTTTGTTTGTTTAAATGAAATTATGGTTCTAAGCAATTTTTAAGAGGCTGTGAAATAGAAATTCCTGGCACTTCATATTTACTCTGTTACATTTTAAACCTACAGAAACATCCAAACAGTCTGCATAAATGTATTAAATTTGGGAAGATAATTGGATTTACTGGAAATACAATTATGTATCTGCATATTCAGGTGTTTTATGTCTGACATTTATTTTTCAGCTGCAGTGTTTTCATTTTAGTTAACCACTTAGTGCAAGGTTCATTTAGGATAGCAAATAAAAAGGTGACTGTTAACATTCTTGGCCTTCATGAAAAGGAAATCCTTCTGAAATATACCTCACCCTACCATGAAACTCTAGGACTTCAGAATTTATATATGCCCTTGTCCAAGTTTATATCATCTAAATAGCAAATGGCTATTTCACTCCACCCATTCAAAAGCTTTCCAAAAGCTCTCAGCAAGCGAGGGATTTTTTCCAATATCTTCTCTTTCTCCTTATATCCAACAAAAGCATTTTACTATTACAACAGACAAAGCTTCTCCTGTCAACTAGCCTGACTTTCACAAAACATTATGCACATGATTAACTTTCAATGCATTTTTAAAATTGAAGATTGAAATATATCCATATATGATAGATACAGCTGACATATCACATATGTGAAAGTAAACACCTCTTGAAATGCTTTGCCAAATATAAATGGCTGTCTTGTGTGGTGAAATATAAGTATATGCTTAACTGTTTCGACATTTTTTAATATCAGTAGAGTTTTGTTCGACTTTATTCATTTATATATTTATTAAGAAATCCCATTAACAAACCATAAAGAGGTTTTTAAAAGTAGGGTTCTGATGGTTTTATGAATGGTTCCCATTCATAAATACTTAGGATCATGTTTTTACAAATGTATGTTACTGTTATTTTGTATTTTTATATTACTTAAATGAACTTTTATGAAGTTAATTTACAAAGAAATTACTTTGATTTAACTAAGTTAAATCATGTTCTTTCATTTTCTTGATTTTATATATAGAAAGTGTAATTTAATTTCCTCCTCCTTTGTCCTTTCTTTCATTCACTTAAGTTATTACCATTGTGCTTTAACTTGTGTATGCATAAAATTTACCCTTAAAATGAGGCAAAGAATAAAAATTTCCCCAGAACACCATGCTTTTTTAGTTAAAGATAATAGTTCCACAGGGAGTAGATGCTAGAAGTCACACTGTTCTCTGCAAGTTCAGATAACAATTCAGTATGTTTCAGATGATGTGTCCAAGCTCTATAGTTATCATCTATGCTTTCTTTTACAAATGAAAGACAGTAGTTTCTGATCAGAAGATTGTTCACCCCAAAAAATTCCACGTGCATTATTATACAAAGGTTAACATTAAGCACTAAGGAATATATAAAAAAGACGAAGCATAAAATACGTGTCTGTAAAAAGTTACAACGCAAAACTATAAGCAAGGCTCTTTTATGCCATATTCTTTGCAGATAAACATATTATTTGCTGTATGTCTTCCTCTTAGCCACTCACCTTTTGCTCACTGAGCTGAGCAGACTACAATTATTCTGCTATTTTGTACAACAACAAATACAATTAGGGCAGGACTTCAGCTGGGACTTTTGGGTGACAATTTTATTACTGTTATTACTATTACTCTTACTCTTACCATTGCAATACTGTGTTATATGCTCTTTTTCTAGACTGTGTCAAAGTGGTCCTTCACAAACCAGTAAAGAGCTGATGGGATATTCAAGTACTTCCTTTTCCTCCTTCCTCAAAACCCACTTCTTCACAAAAGATTAGAACTTGAATGACAGTCAGCTATTGAAATAACTGTGCCTAGGCTTTATGTAAAATTTATAAAGAAATTGTCTTGGACGTTTTTTCTTTTTTTCTTTATAAGAGTATTCAAAACACCTGAATTCAGGTAGAAGAACACACAAAACCAAGCTATAATCATTTATACCAAGTAGCAGTGAAAAACCTCCCAAGATCTTGCTTTTTTTTTGAGTTTCATTTCTTATGCTGGTGATATACAAAATCCCAGATATAGTACTATCAATTGTATAAATTGACATGGGTGTGTTTTCAGAAAGCATGGCTCATATCCAAGCCAAGTATTAAAACTTTCTCAAATTCTCTTCCTAGTTAACTGTGAGCTTCGCCTACTGCAACAAATGCAGACAGTCTCAAATCACTTAAAATATTTGCTTAGCTCAAGAATTTCCCAAAAAATAGATTTATTTTCAGCACAGCATTTTGTCATACAACAGAAATTATCTTGCATGAAGAATTTGTATCTATTGCTACAATAATCAAAACTATTAATACATTAATACATGTAAATTATTTACTGTGAAGGTGATGAGACATTGGAACAGGTTGCTCAGAGAAATTGTGGATGCCCCCTCCCTGGAAGTGTTCAAGGCAAGGTTGGATGGGGCTTTGAGAAACCTGATCTAGAGGAAGGTGTCCCTGCCCATGGCAGGGGGGTTGAAAAAAGATATCTTTAAGATCCCTTCCAGCCCAAACCATTCTATGATCTTTGCTACTATCTGAATTTCTTCATGTTCAAATTTGTTTCTGGTACCATTACACCAACATAAATAAAGAGACACAGCTGAAAAGTCTACAGTTTTATAGTCGCATTTCTTGAACCACTTTTACATTTGTACTGTTATCTACAGGGGATTTCTCCTCACCAGTTCTATACGTACATTACTTTTCAGATGCATCTGCTTGGGTTTTTGGCTTCCAGACTCACCCTAAGTATTCCACCAGTTACACTGCTCAGTCCATGCCTTGAAGTAAGACATACACAAGAGTTGCTGGCCCCCTTTCACACCATGGAACGTTTTTACCGGTAGTAGCTAAAATCATCTTACCTATGTATCTATCTCCCACATCCTCTCCTTCTCACTAAAATACCATACTCTCCTTACTGTCTCTGTATAAGGCTTTATGTGAAGCACTTTCCTGAGCGCTGGGTCCAAGTTTCTAAATAGAAGGAACCTTCTGACTTTTTTCCAGAAGCTCATAGACACCAAGAGAGCCATAAGTCATCCAAATCTGGCAGTAAACCTGTCTGCATGTTGAGTCTTTTTGCTTTCTCTCCCATGCTTTCATATTTCACTGTGTCTCTCGGTGGTCATGGCTGTATATACTTACCTAATAGCCTAGTCTCTTGAAAGCTCTTTGTCAAGAGGCCAGAGTCCCACCTCAAACATTTCACTGGCACATACACGAAGATGTTAAATAACCACAGATGAGCTATAGGTGAGAGCTTCCAGAGCTCATGGGGTTGTGTGATCCCACATGTGACTACATTTAATGTGGCAGTGAGCCATACAAAAATAGATACTGCTGTAGTCTGACCCATAGTTTTGCAATAGCCTGGTGATAAACCAGGTAGGTATGCAATGCTACCCCTGACAGCTTTAGTCCTGCCCATGAATATCCCCCAAAGACTGCAAAGAGTGAATGATGAAGGGAGCCTAAAGGTGGTGATGAATCCACAGTGCTATTAAGAGCTAGTTGCAACATTTTTGTTTCCATTTGTGATTGATGAGGCTAAGGAATGGGTCAGTGTAAGGGTCATTGTTTCCCTTCATCCTCTGAAGAGGCAAAAGATAAATTGCAAACAGGCTGCATTTTTTTTATCTTACAGCAGTAGCTAATCATCCCAGTAAACATATTTAATAAAATTATTTGGTGCAACATTTTGCACCTATGTTAATTTACAAGATTTTCAAAAAAAAAAAGCAAAGCCAAGTGCTGGCTGCTAGAAAAATGTCAGTGAGACCCAACCACATCTCTTCTGGACAAGCTCCACTCATACCACTCTCACCTGGCAGCAGGCAGAAATCTACATGCAGCCAAGTGTTTTCAAGGGGTTTGAAAACATTTTATTTCTGAGTAAAACCTACTTTCTACAATTATCTCAACCATTCTCAGTTTTGTCCATTTACTTTGTCATAAAGAAACCACTTAACATTGCTTCAAATGCATTTCCAACACCGCTCCTAGCAAACAGCACTGCCAAAAATCTTACCAACTCACCCACTATCAGCCGCTTCTGTTACAATAAAATAAATAGAAAAGGCACAGAAGTGTCTGAATGGACCCTTTATAAAGTTCACAATAAGGTGAAAAGCTTAGATAAGGACATGACATAAAATAGTCACCTGGATTTTTGGAGCCACATATGTGGCAGATGTGTTTGGCTGCAGGGGAAATACATAGCAGCTTCCTATTTCCAGTGGCTAGAGTCCTGCTAAACAAACATGGAACAAGTTAAATGAGCGTCAAAGCAGAAAATCCACTAATATAACCATAGTAAATTATCGTTATTTACTGTGATATAGTATATACGAAAACAGGCTGTAAACTCAGGTAGGTAGGCACTAAGACTGAATTTTCTCTCTCAAGAGAGTACAGGCATTTTTAAGTGGATAGACAAGACTATTCATCATATACCTAAAGGGCTCAGGAGTTTATCAGTTGTTTGTCGCTCACCCACAAACACACACACAGAGACAAAGGATATGCTACATAAAACACTAGAGTCAATCCTGAGGTCAAAGGCAGACAGTCTGGACCAGTTGGGTCATGCTACCCTCCCTGCACAGTACACCACATACTGATAGGCTCTGGGACCTTGGGAACACCTGAGAGGGGCAGCTCTTCACATTTCAACCTGTGGCTTGGAGACTTTTCCCATGATGCCTGAAGGCAAGGACAGGGTGTCACTGTTCTGTCCTCTAGCTCTGCCTCTGCTGCAGCAGCTCCACACACCTGGCTGAGAGGGTGGACTGGAAATGGGATCTCCACCTGGGAAGCAACTGTTGGGGTCAATGGGGTCGCTGCAAGGATCACGCTCAGGCACTTACTATTGAAACGTTTAAGTATTATGAAAAATATTTCTATTTTCAATGAAGTGCAGGTAAGATTTATAATTGAAATCTCTATCTGTAGTACCCTAGGCAAGCTGTCTCTTGCTGAAATTTCTTGAGTAGTTTTCACTGTGCTTGAATAACCTGCAATTATTTGCTTAATCAGCTGTTCTGCTCATTGAATCTGGACACTTGATTAGGAAAAGGAACCTCCACCCTATGATTCAGACCACAAATCAGGTTAAAAGAAACAATTGAATTTCAGACATGCTGCATGCAAATTTACGAATTTCCACAAACCAGAGAAGCTCGTTTAAAATTGTTTGGCTAACCAATATATAAAAAAGTAATAGTTCTGGGAAAAGCATTGTTACTTCATGAGAGTTCAAGAACAGAAGAAGAAATCAATTGTTTTGTCCAAATACAAAGGTCCTCAGCTCTGTATTTAGGTGATTATTGAGCTCTGAATGGAAGTATAACTTTCAGATAGGATATTGTAAGAGGAACTCCGAAAGAGCACACAGCATGTCTCAAAGGTTGGCAACAGTCCATTGCTTTCCTACCTTTTTGAAAGTTTCTTTTTTGGCCAATACTGCAGTTTTAAAAAAAAAACGATGCAACTCCCTCAAATACATAAATAGAATCCATGTCCAAGCTGGTGTGTAATCCTTCAAATAGATCTGTCTTTTTAACTCCCACCCTACAGAAAGAAAACACAGACGGATGCAGCAGACTATGTAGGTAAGGTGTAAGCTGGATTTGATTAAAGGAAGTTCATGAATAATCAAGATCCTTTCCTCTCCAATGTAAACATGAACTCTGTCCTCTCGTACAACAGTGCTCCCAAGAGGCACTTCCTGTGGATATTTTGTTAGCATTTTCATGGGTCAGTGTACCTGCCTGCAATAGTACAGGTTGCTGCAATGTGATGGGATTTCTTAACTATATGTTGTCCTGTGGTTCCCACTGCCTAGCACAGCACAGTATCAAGACTTCTGAGAGAGGGGAGCAGGTATGCCCTGTTGATCTGTCACCACAGTTAAGCAGATTCATAGATTTCTAAGGCCAGAAGGAAGTGTTATGATCACTGCCTAGTTTCACATTTCTCTATTTGCAGGTAAAGGAATATTTGAACAAGACTGGAACAGGATAGCATTAGAGGAAACAAATATCCTCATTCCTCACAAAGACAATATTGAACAGAAATGTCAGGTTAGGCCCTTGTTTTTCTGATATATAAAGAGATGATTATCAGCACTTCTGTCTCAGTCTATAACCTCCACACAGGTTTTATCCATTTTTCTATGCTGAGGTAGTAAGCTTTCTGTTCATAGCTGAATTGCTCCTCAATTTCAGGAACAGCCTCTGTGCTCCTGACACCTTTGAAGATCACTAACAAAAGCACCTTCTTCATCATTCCCATTGGATATTTAAAGATTGATCACAGAAAAAACAGCCTTTCAATAGTTTGTGGAGCATTAGCTTACTGAGTTTTTCCAAAATGCCAAGTTCTAGCAACTAGAAGCCCTGACATGTAAGATTATACTAACTAGTTTATAACACAGACGTAATTTGTGGGAAGACACAATGATAATAGGAACAAGCAGTCTATGCAAACAAAGCCATGGCACATGGCTGGCGCATGCACTGCCAAAGGGCTAGTAGGCTAGCTGCAACCCTTTTGACTCCCCTTCTCTTCTCACTCTGTCCATGAATCCTTGTCTCCTCAGCTGCAACAGATGTTATGACACAGCTTCTTTTTGCTTCAGATAGCAAGTAAGTCATAGCTACAGAACATCTCTCCTTCCCTCTTTCTTTGGGATATAGTAGAATAACAGAAATGAGCACAGCAGCTGTACAAGTGGGATGTACAACTTGCAACAAATACATCTTCACAAGAGACTCTGTAACAGACTTTCATCTATATAAATATATATATACGCCAAGCAACTCGGTATTTGAGAGAACATCTTCCTATACCCTCAGAAACACTGCAGGTAAATATATATGCATACACAATCACACAACTTCATTATCTAGATAGCATTTAGAGCTTCAATATACTCCCAGGCTGGCAGGGGAATTTAGTCTATCAACAACAAACTCCACTATTTTATCAGCACTATATTTAAAATAAACCATGTTTGAAGTCTGGTACATGACGCTGTCACACAGCAGAGGTGGATCCAGGCCTGCCTCACCTGCCAAGAGTGAAGGACCACTGCTCATAGGTGCAAAGGAGAAGGCTGATTAAAAGTATTGGATGTATGCAAGCAGGGCTAAATTCAGGGAAACACCTAAATCAATAGGCATCAGCTTTCAGCCTCACTTGGGGAAGGCCAGAAATGACTATCACGTATTGGAAAGTGAAGTCTAATGAACACTTGCAATGATAAAGCTGCAATTCAATTAAATGAAAGTACTGGACTATAAAAAATAATTTATTGCATACTATAAAAGAGAAAAGGCAATTACACATGCAGAATGCAAGAAAATGCTAATATATACAGGATGAAAAATTCTACATTTTAACTAAGATAAACTCTTATACATGTATTTATCTAAGGAAGTTCTGATCCATGATGGCTACCTCAGAATACCATTATACTCTGTGCAGTTATTGAATAAGTAAAATGGAACTTACATCCCAGTGAATGGGAGCATATAATGTTATCAGTAGAAATACTTTATTTTTTCTTTGGGAATAGTTTGGGTTTTTTTTCCAAATTAACAGCGTGATCCTGCAAACACTATCTCTCCTGCCCATGAGCAAATTCACTGACATTTAAACAATTTGTGCTTGCTCTAAAATAGTCCAAAAGCTAAGTAACAGGACTTTGATCTGAACATGAGGATTTACCAAATAATCTGAGTAAAACACTTTTTAATCTTTGGGTGATTATCAAAAATTTTTATTGGGACTCTGTATTATTCATGGAGGTCATTGGACATCATAAATGATATCATATCTGATTTCTCCTCCCTGAAACCTTTTAACCTGCAGACTGTGTAGTAGAAAACAGTGAATTGCATTCTGTCCTTCTGACATTTAGGTTAAGCCAAGTATGCTCTGCAGTTTCATCAATGAAGCAATCACAGTTATATTGCCCTTCTTCCAAAAGGCTGTTGGAGCTACACAGTGGTATTAAAAGTGCAAATCTGAACAAATGGTATTGGTTTCAAATGCACATTCTTACTGTACATAGCAGACCTGATCCAATGCCCACTGAAGTCACTTGGGGTGGCACTCACCTCTTTTAACCTTAGACAGTTAAAGCAGTGATATCTACACCTCAGCCAAATCTTTGTCTTTATAGTCAATGGAATGAAACAGATTGTTAGGATGTGTTTCATCTGACCAGTTTTTGACTTTTACATGAGGATGGAAAAAATCACACTGCTAGAGCTCCTCTTTCTTTCCATTGATTATAGTGATCAAAGCATGACTCAGATGACTGCTTCATGGACATGTAAAGTTAAGTAGGAGGAACTGGAACCTCTGGCTTAAAAAGTGTTTTATTTCACTCCCTACAAGGTAGAACCACGGTGTAAGTGTGAGTCAGGGCACATTAATTTTCAGTCTCTGCAGCTATCTGTGATGATGAAATCTTCAGAATAACCTCAAGAAGGAAAGGAGCCTCTACTTTCTTCCTGAAAAACTCTGAGTGCCCCATTGTGCATCTTCCAGGTTACATAGATCTCTGGAGATGGAAAGCAAAGTGCACGTTTATGTAAACTAATTAAAATGTAAGCTCCAAGTGGCTGTACACTAAGTTAGAAAATATAGTGTTCTCATTTGAGACAGATGACACCCGATGCTGTTTCATGCAAGCCTCGCACATATGCTCCTCAGTCAGGACCTGTCACAGCTGTTGGGGAAATCTTGAGAGACTGCAGAGTCAGGCCCTAGCCCTGTGCCAAGTGGACATCCTGCTTGTCCCTACCTGTTGGCAGACAGTGATCCTTCTGAGTTTCCAGTGTTTCCACATGGTATTGTCTGGCAGATAAGGACTGGTGAGCAACAAACAGGATGGTCACGGACAGCACGGCTGCATGTACCAGCTGTCACTCAAGGGCACGACCATTTCATAGACTTGCTCCCAAAACTGTGAGCATATAAAACTCAGTCTGGTGTAAATTTGCAGAGAAGTGTCTATTTCATATAAACAGCTTTCATGGCCTCTGCATTTTCTACTTGCAGCATTTTAGATGCAATTCTAAGTTGTCAGCAATATATCTAAGATAATTCAGAGATTAAGCACTGAAAGAGGCAGGTAAAAGCCTTTCTCTTTTGTTCTAACTCTGCTTCTGCTGAAGGTAACTGAAAAAACATATTAAATTAATTAATAAGAGAGTTAACCCTCTTCTGTTTCATTCTGTGAACTGCCAGGAAATACTAAATACAAATTTAACACTGTAACATGAGGCACCTTTTCTCATATTTAATAAGGTTAATTTGGTTTTATACCAATTATTTGATTTCTTATTTTAATTATTGAAATTTACGTATTATGAAACCTGACAGGGAAAGTTTCTAAGTCAGGAGTTACATGTGAGTAAAAGCACAAGATTTGGCTCAGTGTACACCTCCTGTAAAGGAAAAGTTGGCTTATTTTTTCACAGATGTATGTAACAAAACCAGGGTTTGTTTGTTTTTTTTTTAAAAAAAAAGGAAATAAGAAAAGGAGGAAAAGAAAGAACTTGAATTTCCAGTGGTGTACTTTCAAACGTTTGCATAAATACTTAATGCTTCCAACCCTGTACTCTCAAAAATCCATAAACAAGATAACTGGTTTCTTTATGAAAGAATTACGTGGATCTAGAAGACTATATAATGAGATGCAGCTTCTTTTGCAAAAATTGCTAAAACCCTAATTGCTAGCATAGCATCTGCCCTTAAGGAAGGCACATATTTAAATGCATTAATTATAATGTTTTGACTGTACTATCTAAGAAGTGGATTATTTTTTTTTTTCCTTCAGAAGATGCTAATCAGGTCCTGTGGTAAATTTGTTTGGGAGTTCAAGTCCTAAGCAATTATGCTTTAATTTAAAATAAATTGCAGGGAGTGAGTTTAATTCTCTTATTTTCATTTTTTTTCTTATAATATTTCCCTCTCTGCTCTCCAATCCAATCCAGATATGAACCTCCCATTTTTCTAAGTCATGTTTGGAGATTTTATGCAAAAAATCTTCTCCAAGTAAACACACTGACAAACTTTACATTTATTTTTGTGGTAGTAAGATTCTCAATTAATTACCCAAGTACATTGGTGGGTTGAATTTTATTACTGGTGGCATGAATACATTTCTTTCCTATGCTTGGGAAACCCATCTTGTGACCTAAATGCTTAACTAATTTCAGCATTCTATGATAGTGTGACTAGCTGGATGGATGAGGGGAGGACAGTGGATGTTGTCTACCTTGACATAATCAAGGCTTTTGACATTGTCTCCCATAAAACCCTCATAGGGAAGCTCAGCTAGTGTGGGTTGGATGAGTGGACAGTGAGGTGGATTGAGAACTGGCTGAAAGGTAGAGCTCAGTGTTTTGATCCATGGTGTAGAGCCTAGTTGAGGCCTGCAGCTAGTGGTGTTCCCCAGGGGTCAGTGCTAGGTCCAGTCTTGTTCAACATCTTCATCAGTGACCTGGATGAGGGGACAGAGTGTACACTCAGCAAGTTTTGACAATACAGGATTGGGCGGAGTGGCTGACACACCAGAAAGCTGTGCTGCCATTCAGCGAGACAGGGACAGGCTGGAGAGCTGGGCGGAAGGGAACCTAATGAAGTTCCACAAGGGCAGGTGTAGAGTCCTACAGCTGGGGAGGAATAATCCCCTGCACCAGTACAGGTTAGGGGCTCACCTGCTAGAAAGTAATTCCATAGAGAAGGACCTGGGAGGACAACCTGGTGGACAACAGGTTACCCATGACCCAGCAGTGTGCTCTTGTAACGAAGGATGTCAGTGGTATTCTGGGTGCATTAAGAGTGTGGTGAGCTGGTTGAGGGAGGTTCTCATTCCTCTCTACTCTGCCTCAGTGAGGCCTCCTCTGGAGTACTGTGTCCAGTTCTGGCCTCCCCAGTTCAAGAGAGACAGGTAACTAACTACTGGAGAGAGTCCAGTGGAGGGCAACAAAGATGAGTAGGGGACTGGAACATCTCTCTGATGAGAAAAGGCTCAGAGACCTGGGGCTGTTTAGCCTGGACTAGGCTAAGAGAGGATCTTATCAATGTTTACCAATACCTAAAGGGTGCGCGTCAAGACCATTAGGCCAGTCTCCTTCAGTGGTGCCCAGTGACAGGGCAAGGGCCATGGACACAAACTGGAACACAGGAAATTTCACCTTAACATCAGGAAAAACTTCTTTACTTTGAGGATGACAGAGCACTGGAACAGAATGCCCAAAGAGGTTGTGGAGTCTCCTTCTCTGGAGACTCAAAACTTGCCTTGGTGCAATCCTGTACAACCAGTTCTAGGTGAACCTACTTTGGCAGGTGGGTTGCACCAGATGATCCTCAGAGATCCCTTTCAACCCCTACCATTCTGTGATTCTGTAAAGCTTAATATAACTCTGCACAGCATCAAGTGGTCAACTCTGAGCCACAAGGACATATCTGTGTTAAAGGTTTCATTGCAACAGGTAAAATAGTTCCAGTAAAACATGCTTGGAATTTGTCCCTCTTTTTTTGATTGAAAAAATATGAATGAGCTAGATCGTAATTTCAGTTTATATTAGTCATTGTGTTTGGATAGGTCTAAGATTTCTCACATTTTTTTCTTAGCCTCCAGTCCTCCAGTCACATCTGGTACATGGCGTCAGATCAGAAAGAAGGCTGGGTACCTAAGTCACTAATGCATGACTTGCACATGCAAGATAGGGAACAGATTAATGAATTTAGCCTGTTGCATTCATCAGAACTTATTCTACTTTGGCTTCATTTCACACCACTATTCCCTGACTTCTGCCTCAGACCTGCTCTGAATTCTGCACCAAACTGCAGCATCCAAGAGCATGCAGAAATAATGCAGAAATCCACTGAACAGTAATGTTCATTTTTATTGATTGTGCTAATTATCTGAATGGTATGCTTTAAGTTCATTCAATAACTTCCATAGTTTTCTGTTCTCCAGGAAACTTGGCCTCAAGAAGATAAAAGTACCCTGGATTCTACACAAAAGACAGCGGAAGAGTGGGGTAGCTGGACTACAGGTTTGGGCACTTACCTCACATGGACACAACTGGACAAAGAGGCAGCCTGGGACTTGTAACTCCATGGCTGAAGATTTTCGACCCTGTTCATCATAAGGGACATTGGGGCATTCTGTGGCAAATTTGCCGTAGAAAGAGAAGTTTGCCTCTGTCTTTTCTCTGCTCCACATTGTTTTGTCACATATTTCCTTTTCTTCCTTCCCAAAGTGGAGCAGGCCAATTCATTTATTTGGCAGAGTTTAGCACATGGGAGAACCAGGTAGTGATGATTTTGCACCCTTCTCTTTCATATAGATCAGGTCAGTGTTTTGGCATGTTGAATTCCATCTCTTCTTGAATATGAACCTCAATCTCAGGTCTCCTTCAATGATGGTCCTGAAGCAGGTACTTACTTTCAGCTGCAACTGTGAGGAGGATACATCTTCAGATGGATATAATTTCTGACAAAATGCTATTACATGTGTTTGAAATAAAATACAACCAATCTGGTCCTCTTTTTTGCTCTCTCATTTTTTTTTCTTTCCCTTTTTAAAATTAATTAAGCAAATCATGACCTTTTGTCAAGACAGACTATCCTTTCACAGAAAAAGAAAAGTTGACAGAGATCCCTTTCCAGTATGTGAGGCTTGGGCTCACTTCTCACTCAACTCCTTGGGCTTACCTCTGCACAGAGTTAATTCGGGCAACCATTCACAGAGAAGACCAAATGCACTGAACAGTTGAGTACATCAGCCATAACCTTTGACAAACAGGCTCGCTGCTACCTCACTGCCTTTCTACTGTCTGTCTCACCCTGCACCTTGTACCTCTTTCTGCAGAGCAGCATGGCAAAAATAGGATTGAAGTCAATGGAGTTATTTCAGGTTCAGATCACCATGTCTGAGCTGACATTAATCCAACTGTCTTCTGCATTTAAATGTGGCATACAGCATACAGATCGGACTTTCAGTGGAAGATCTCCGCCAGCAGTTCCTGCTTCCCTTCCACCCACAACACTTGCCCAACACCTCTGATTCTATGGTAGACTGTTTAGTGGTGGGGGAAAAAAAAAGAAAAAGAAGGTTGCAACTTTCCTAGTCACACTGAGCATGTATAGCTGAGGAAAAGGATGGGTGATTGCTGATGATTGTCAATTAAATTTAAGCTGCTGAGTACTCAAGAAAAACACCACAGAAATCCAGAAGGTGACAGTGTGGTATTTCAGGGTGGTTCTGCTGTTGTTGACATTGCTCTCAGTTTGTTTTCCTCAAATTCTGAACTGAGTTTTCTCTTCTAGAAATTAAAAAGAATTCCTGAGCTAATGTGATATTGAGTCACTGCAAAACAATACGTTTCCTTTACTTCCAGGGCACATTTTGTGTTCGGAACAGAACAGTAACTAAAAGAAAAATACTTTTATGCTGTTCAGAAGAGGACTTTGTTAGGCAGCCAAGAATTTTCCCTCATTATTTCAGGCTGTCATTGAACCTAACTTTTGTAATAATAATATTTTTACTATTTTGGATTAATAGGAAACATGAGCCAACACAAGCCAGATATATCTGAGATGAGTGATTGCAGCTCCCCGTACTGCACACATAGTTCACAGCAGCACAGACACCCTTGCTTTTCTCAGCACAGAGTACACTGCTAGTATCTGCACATAAAACCCACCAACAGGCAGCCCATGGCACATGGGAGAATAGCCCCTTTGAAGTATGCAGGAGCGCTCAAAACAGAAACAAATACAGAGGAACTACAAAGGGAGCCCCAGGGGAAAAGAGCAGGTTTAGGAATATGGGGTACCCAGGAGATGTCACAGATGCCAACATTCCTTCAGAAGCTTTTGTCATTACTGTAGTGATTTCTTCATTTCTCAGTAATGTACCTCTCAATTTTTCAGGATACCATGTTCATTCAGACCCATATGTCTTCAGCATGCACCAGCCTTACGCCTTTCTGTCTCTTGTCACATGCTAGGAAGTCCCCATCTGTAGCTGAGTGTATATACTTGTTCTGAAGACTACCGCCCTTCCACTTTAGTCCCATCCTGTTTTGGTTGGTCATTATTTCAGCACCTGCTTAGAGAAATATAAATTATGTCACTGGTTCTTGTAACAAGTGGAAGAGTGGAAGAATCTGGCAGAATTTTTCTATTTCTTCTTCCCTTGGTCATTCTCTCTAGCTGATAAGAAGTTCATGATACTTTCCTGTCTCAGATATATATTTTCTACATACTTCAGAACAAAGCATTCCCCAAGTTATTTCAGGAAGTCTCTGAGAGCTGAGATCAGAATTCAGATTTTCTGTATTTTATTTTTTATTGTATCTACACTAGGGATGTACACACTCTGTGGATGTGTTTCCTTCTTTTAAGAATAAACAGGAGGGGTTTGTCTCTGATCTGACAACATCATGCTGCATGCATCATGACTGGGTTCATATCCCTTCCACCTATACCACTATGCCTATTGCTACCCACCTCCACTAGTCAACTGTATTAGGTTTTATAAAAAGCTATCATTTATTTCTCTTGATAAGACAGATTCCTACAAATACTTTGCCCAGCTTTTAAATCATTTATATACATAAAGCTATCAACATTTACCATCATATCCATTAAACAATAATTTTAGTAGGAGAAAACCAGAAGAAATCACAGAATCACAGAATGTCTTTGGTTGCAAGAGACTTTCAAGATCATCTAGTGCAACCTTTGACCAAACACCGCAAGCTCACCACCAAACCACATCCTTAAGCACCAGGTCCAAATGCCGTTTAAATATCTCCAGGGATGGTGACTCCACCACTGCCCAGGGCAAGCTATTTCAATGTTTAATAACTCTTTCAGTGAAAAAAATATTTCCTAATGTCCAGTCTAAACCTCCCCTGGCACAGCTTGCATCCCGTACCTCTGGTCCTGTCACACGCCACCAGGGAGAAGAGACTGTCCCCCTCCTCGCGCCAACCCCTTTTCAGGTAGTTGTAGAGAGCAATTTGGTCTTCCCTCAACCTCCTCTTCTCCAGACTAAACAACCCCAGCTCCCTCAGCTGCTCCTCGTAGGACTTGTGCTCTAGGCCCTTCAAAAGCCTTGCTGCCCTTCTCTGGACACACTCCAGCACTTCTATGTCCTTCTTAGTGTGAGGGGGCCCAGGACTGAACACAATATTCAAGGTGTGGCCTCACCAGTGCTGAATACAGGGGGACAATCACCTCTCTATTACTGCTGGCCACAAAAATCACGCTTTCACCGGAAACAAAATAGCCCATCAGTCTGCAATCCCCTTCCCAAAGCATCCCTACAGGGAAGAGGCTCACTGCACCATAAACTTGTACTCTCCATGCTTTTTCCCAGAACAAAGTTAGAACTATTTGAAAGCAGTTATGATCACCTATGTGTGAGCTCTCAGTGTTTCTAACCTATGGTATGGGAACAGCATTTGATACTTTTTGTCTCTTTGTAACATCATCCTGTCCTCTGAAAACTCAGACCAAAGTTTGCATTTCTTGTGTACCCAGTCATGCTTCCACAAGGCGAGTCAGTCTCCCTAAACATACTCCCTACCACACCATCTACTTGTTCTCTTCATCTTACCAATTGAAATTAATTAAGCTGAACCAATTACTTTCCTTAAAAGAGATTACAAAATATGTCCATTGTGCCACTAAAAGTGGGAAATCAGCTCCTTAAAATAATTACTAACTTTTGGTATGGTTAAAATCTTGTGCCTGCCTGACTTCAAATCCTCTCTCAAGAGTAAATAGTTCATATAGCAGGAGCCAACAAATTCTTGGGATATTTTTACAGTAAGTGTGAGATCCTGAGCTGACACAGGTGTCCTGCTCCCTAGCCAGAAAATGTGACTGCCCTGGCTACTGAAATGCTATGCCAATGAAGGAATCTACCTCTTCATCAAGTGTTTTGAGGATATTTTGAGGCCAAAACTGAAAGAATAGACTGTTCAACTCAGAAGTGTCGAAGAGCAATTTCTTCAGTTTAGGTTATCCACAGGAAATAAGCACTTCGCCCTCTGACTGAGGGCCCTATGCTCAATACTCTGTTGTCTACTCAAACGGTATTATTAAAATAGATCTTCCAGTACCATCTGATTAATTTTCTAGTGTATGCGTGAAGTTGTAGCTTTATCTGCAATTCAGTTTGTAGGTACAGGAACTTTATTGTTAAGACTTCTATTAAATAACACCAAGCAAAGAGAGGGAGCTTTGTCACAAGTATCTCAACCTCCTACAAAGGTTATTGACCAAATCAATGGACCTGGAATCTAATACTTTAGTCCTGATTAATAATCTCTTTCTTGAACTTTGTCTGCCCATGCCCATTCCCACACAAAGCCAAGAACTCAGATTCTTATCCTTGTCCTTTTCCCAAAAACAATTATAGATAAAGGACACATTATTCTCATCGTATTTCTTCTGTAATCTGCAGACATACTAAGACAACTACCCATGGTGACCACTTGTTTCAGGTGCATACTTTGATATGAACTTTAAGACAACTTCAGAATTAGCAGTAATCTTACACATAGATTACTAATAATAATTTCCCTAACTTAACAATGTCCAAGCTTCTTATGCTGTTCATATACCTTTGCCCATTAACTGGCTGAAAAAGCACTGTGATGAGGAAGAATGTGCCTTCCTGTATCAGATGCTTCCACAATAGTCAGACCATTCTGTAACACTCATTACAGAGAAAATAAGGCTTTTCACTGTACCCTTATAATACATTTTCTCAAATGAATATACTGGCTGAATGTGTAACTCAGACATACAACATATGCATAACGTATTCTTTTTCTGTAGACAGTTTGAAGTCAAAGACAGGACAAGTCCTAGGGTTTGTTTTGTTTCGAAACTGTAATCTTCAGCAATATATTTATGTTCTCTTCAAAGTTATATTGAGATATCATCTCACATTTAGTTAATAAGAAAATCCCACTACATCTTATCTTCACATTCTTTGTCAGGCTTTGTGTCTGGAGCACACCTTCTTGCTGGAGATAGCTTCCCTATGTGCACAGTGTGCATGTGGCCTGATTTCTGCTCCCCCATCATGCACCACTCTATGTGAAGAAAACAGTGATTCGAGGGACAGGACATCCACTTGTCAGCCATTGTCAGGGGCTGGTGGTGGCAATGACAGGAAAGCTAACCACCCACAAATCTCTTAAACACTAGAGTACAACAGAAGAAAAGAATCAAAATAAAATAAGCTTGCAGGCAAGTGGAAGAGCAAAGACTGCTTTTAAAGGTATATGGATACTTTATGTCCATCAGCAGAAAAACATGTTACAGGAATGCAACATGTTTGTAGGCACAGAATCAATTAATTGATTAATTGTTACTATTCAGTGTTCAAAACCAGCGTCCAAAAGTTTAGCAAAAAACAAAATCAAATATTATGCATTGAAGAAGACTGCTTTTATGTATTTCTTTACATCACTGTCTAGTAGGATTTTTTTCAGGCCTATGTACTGGTTCACGAATTATTCTAATTTATATTAAAAATGCTATCTTGAAAAGTCCACTCTAAGCTGTGCTTTTAAAGAATATGCAAATATACCTATCTTCACTTTTCTGAATTGTGAGTGACTGGTCGTCTATTCCGTCACTTGCTTAAAGTAAGCTGAACAATGCTTTCTAAAAAGAATTAAATTAAATTTTCTGCTGAAAATTAAGGTGTTGATATTGGAGGAGCTGGATGCAGAGCTCTTTAGAACAGTGTGAGAATGAAGACTACTCCCATAATATTTTAGCGTTATCCTATTATTAAAAAAAAATCACTTGCACAGTTTTAATCAGATTTAGGGTTCCTCAAAGGTGAGTAAATCACCACAAAGCTACTCAGAATCATATAGCAAATCTCTGCACCTTGCCCCAGGCTTCTAACTAAATTATTTGTCTTGTGGTAGCAGAATGCACAAACTACGGCGAAGAGTTGTGCAGTCCCTTCCAGGAGAAGACGTTAAAGAGCAAGTTAGATTGTATTCATAAGCAGTGAGAATCTACACATGCTGTTTCCCTGCAGGGAGGGGAAGGGCATTGCCTGGGGACCTTTGCAGCTCTAGACTTGTTTCCACCACCCTGGTGCATCAGGGATGGGAAGGAAGAAACTATCGCTCCCACTCCTGGAGTACATCATCGTGTTTATATATGTGCACATGCCAACCCACCTCAATTTCTACTTTTGTTCCTCTGCCTTGGTGTCCTTCCCTGCTAAAACAACATCAAAGAAAATCCCACAACTGCCTCTACACTTTTCTTTTAAACAAATCCTAGCGTACCTTCAACCCCTAACTCACCCAAGCCATGGGGCAATCCTTGCTAGGTGGTGAGCTCCGGGGATGCTGGAGCTCAACGAGGAGGAAACCCTACACACAAACCCAAGAGGATCATCCTGTGCATGCTGATGCCTTGAAAGTAGCAGATGGAGCTGCCCTACTCCCACCTCTTCAGCCCTTTATCAGCCAAATCTGCAGCTGGATAGGCACAACATTTTGCAGCACCATCTGACTGCCTTTAGCCACAGGTTTGAACTCACTCTGCTTATCCGAGAGGCATCACACACTTCAGCAAAGCACTGCAGGACAAGGCAAGTGAGGCGGAGGCAGCAGAGGGCTGACAGTGTGGATGCAGCTCTTCAAGTGGCTCCGTGCTCAGCCAAGAGAAGTCTCTTGCACTTGGTGTGCAAACTCAGCTGCCTCCAGGACTCTCCATGTCGTTCTGCTCCTCCCAACTACGCGGAACACCAGAGTCCACCCTGAGGAGATGAGGAACTACAGGGCAAGAGTTATCCCTCCATAATCAAGGACAAAGCAGCACATCTTATAGTATTTTCATTTATTTTATCTGATTAGGATTTGTATTAAATCCTTACGCAGTGTCAGGCATGCAAAACATCACTATAGCATCTGCTACTAAATCTCCATTGATTTGGAGGAGGGACAACTAAGCTCCAAATGAATTTTAAGGCATTTCACTTAGCCAAGAGTCATTCAGTGTGGTTCTAATGTGTTCATCTTTTACGCTGAGCTATACGTCTGAGTGACAAGCTAAACAGTTTCAGAAAACCATTTTTCAGTAATTCTCACAAACAAGAAAATATCATCAGTGGTCTAGCTGAGAAATCTTTCTCACCTAACGAAGTTTAATGCCTCCAAAATATGTGGTGATCAACAATGCAATCTGTAGATAAACAAAAAAACTGAGTATTTCATTATCTGCATTTGCCTATATTCGGTATTAACATAACGTAGACTGAATGAGAACAGACAGTCAATTTGTTTTATACATAAACACTACTGGAAAATATAGCTGCATTATCAACAATGCTCAGCTTATTATTCTAAATGGATTTTGTAAATTGGTCTGCTTAACATACTACCAAAATTTTTATAAATTGCTCTATTAGCACAATTTATGGAAAATGTATCATGCAGATTGTTAGTAAATTGAGTCAGTTTTTCTATTCTATTCCCATTCTTCTCTGCCAGTGCACAATCCAGTGGAAATACAAGTACTAGTTTCTTCTCCCAGCTACAACAGATAGTTTCTGAATTACTCCCCTGGACTCATTTTTAGGAAAGAGAATCTAGATTCTGATTTTCCGTGCCATAAATCCCATGAAATATATATATAAAAAAAAGATTCTTCAAAATGTTTCTGCGGCTGAAATGAAATTAGTTTACCTGTTACTAACAGGATGGTCAAATATTTCTTTTTTTCTCTTACCACAGTATTAGGCTAGACAGTAAATTCTTTCATTTAAAATAACGTGGTTAAATTGCTCATGCAGTTATTGTAATTTGGTCAAGTTTTGAGCAAATTATCAATGTTAGGAAAAAAAATACAAACACACAAAAAAGCCCCAAACGAACCCATACCTAAGAAATTAGCAAAGTGTGTAGAAAAGGCAAAGGCAATTAACAAAAATGTGGAAATTATCCTCACTCCAGGCTGATTTCCAAAGGATCTGGTAGCAATCCTCCATCACACACCAACCTGACTGAAACTCCTTTTGGTTTACTTTTTCATCTCTTATAAACGATACAGGCCACATTTTTGAGGACATGCATTCCAGAGGATATAGCATAGCACTGAAAACAACTTAATCTCAAAAATCTGGAAAATGTGAGGCTAGATCTTGGGTGTTATCAAAGAATAAAAGGAATCCCTTGGGGTCATCAATAAGTTTTGTGCAAAACCTTTAATGTTTCCAGTCTTAGGACAATATCCTGGAGTCTCCCAAGAAAAATTGCAAATTGCTTTAATGTTTGGAGGATCTGAGGAATAAGGATCATGTACAAACTTAAAAAATATGAAAGGGAGATAGTAGCACTGCAAGTTGGGGCGGGAAGAAGGATTCTGTCTCTGCCTCTCCAGTCTCCAAAAGCTCACAGAGGTAGTACCATACTCGACAGCAAGGGGAAATGAATGTCCCTATCCCTTCCCTCATTAAGGGTTATTTCATGGAGAAAAGGTACAGGAAGTCAGTCTTATTGGGATAGGATAATAGAGGTACTAGAGGTTGTGAGGTCTGGAGAGCAGAGGGTTATATAAGGAGACAGCAGAGAGATGCTACCGAAAGCACACTGTCCCAACAGCAGCAGGTCAGAGGAAAGTAAGAAGCAACTGAGAAGTAAGAGAGGAGACAACAGAGACAGGCACAAAACCGAGAAGAATACATTAGATCAGGTAAGGTATGGAGGAAATAAATCTGATTGGTGGATAGGGGTGAGAAAGATACACTTGAGATATGTTTAAGGAAGAGTAACAGTTTTAGGGCAGAACTAGGTAAGGTAGAAAAGTAAGACAACTCACTGTTTTACTGGAAGCTGTGATTTTGCCATCAAGCCCAGAGATCTTGGCAGGTTTCTGCTATACTGAAAGGTTAAATGCCTAGTACTGAGACACAAGGTTTCAGGGTAGGAGCATCAGTTGTGCTGAAGACTTGCTGCCATTTGACTCACCCACACTGCCTGACTTTTGTCCCTCCTGCCTCTCTACAGACAAGGATTACTTCCTGAAATGTGTTTGTGTATTGTTTAATATTGAACTCAAACTCAATGTTAGTCTTTAATGAATACAGTAATATAAAGTGTGCTTTTTCATCTGATGGAGAGCACCAGTAAGACAACTGAGACTATGTCTTGGATGGAGCAATTTACTCATGATTATTATTATAGCAATTTGTAGATTCATTGTTTCTCTAAAATTAATAAAGACTTCGGCAAAACCAGGAAGTACATCCTGCTCATGATCCAAACATATTTTAAAAAGGAAAAAAAGAATGTGTAAAATTAGAAAAGCCCCAAAATTGAAATCTAAACTGATTACTCAGATTTGGGGCTTTTGCATTTTGTACTAATTTTCCATTTTTATATATGAGATTCATAACATGATCAAACTTTTCCAGAAGAATATATAAATGCGAAAAGTATAAGGAGCTATGTTTACTATTTTGTATTTCTTTTAACTGTGAATTGTTTTTCTCCCTCAAACTTATAATGTTGTAAAATGGGGCAAGACAGTATCTTAAACACCTGGGGTTTGCACCAGTTTAGGTTTTCATTAATAAAGTTTTCCATCCACTTCCTACCTAGCTTTTTGTGCTTGGGGTTGGATTTGCTTCCATTTTGTGGCAACATCCAGCTCTGTAGCAGGTGAAACGATGGCTACATGATATTTCTTTCATCTTCTCATTTTATCCAAAAGCAGAAATCAGATCACCAGTGGGTCATCATGTAGCGCTCTCTGTGTTTACTTTTCCTTCCCCTAGCTTTTCCTATTATTATTTTAGACAGCTTTATTATCACAGTCAAGAATCGCATGAATAGGACCATCCTAACTGTATAAATGAATGTATAACAATGTAGGTCTCCATAAACCATCTGTACTTTATTTAAATACATACACATTCACATACATGCAGTAATCTAACAATGAGCAAGCAATGAGGCAATTGAAGGAGCAGGCCAGGGTCCATTTAAGAGAAACATTTGCCCTAACTCAAATCACTGTTACATTTTCAGGGTGCGTGACTCATCTGACGAGTTTTTCTTCTCCTGCCCACAACAGATGGAACAGTGATCAAGAAATAAAGGACAAGATTTTAATATGTGCTACTAGAGAGACATAATTAGAAGCTCTGAAGGCTTAAGAAAGCGAGCTTGCATTGTAAAACTTAGCTCGCACCTGCAGGCATTTATTTATGCTCTTGTTAAAATAAAAACCAGCATACAAACAGGACAAGGACTCTTGATCACAAGTTCTGCTTCAGTTCCATTGCCATCAATGTGACAATAGTTTAAAATATTTTCTCAGCCCCCAAATTCTTCAAATAAATGGCACCAAAAAATTATGGAAAATTTCACACAATGCACATTCCACCCAGACCACTGAAAAAAGTTGTTTGGTAATGGAGATAGCAGGAAAGATTTTGAAACATCATTAATGTGTAGGATGCAAGTCTCTATGTTAACTTAAAATACAAGTATGTGCTTAATGTTCAGAACCTGCCCTATTGCTGAATAGGGATGGATATAAGGCACCTGCTGAAGTTCCCCTCCTAATTGGGGTTTAAAAGTTGATTGCATAGCTGTACCTGAGAAGAATCAATCCTCTCTTTACAGGGTGTGAACTTTTACTACTGAACTTTACTAAGCACCTGCTTAGGAAAAAAAGAAGAGTAAGCTGTACCTAAGTTGAAGGATGAAAGAAGATATATAATGCTATGATAAAAAAAACCAAAACAACAAACAGGAATCTAGGAGAGACCAATCCAGGCAAGTCAAAGACAATGTGACGAGTAGGCATGGCAGAGGAGACAGGCATTCCAGTGGGGACAAGGTGAAGACAAGTGAGGAGAGAAAAGGGATGTATTAGAGGGCTGACCAAAGGCAAGATAACCAGAGAGTAGATGACAGCAACAAAGAAGGCCACAGATAACAGATGGGAAGATCCTAAGCTGATTCTTGTAAAGATTACACTCGGTCTCAGTTGAACTGAGACTTTTATGGACCAGATGATTGGGGTGGTCACTCAGATGACTAGATGACAGGGCTAAGAAAGCCATATGTTTGCTTCCTGAGAAACGGTTCACACTTCAGCTGAGACACAAGTCCCTTTGAGCACATCTTTTCCCATCCCTTCTCTCACATATTTACCTTAGGAGCACACTCGAGTGGGGTCTTTGTCACAGGATTTCGCTACAGCTGGGAGTTTTAAGCTGCTCAAATATGCCCCAGGTCAGATGCTTGCTTTGTTCTGGGGGATTTGGAAATTTTATATATATTGCACATTTTTATTTTAATTTTATATATTTTGCACATTTCACCCCTTCAGAGGGTAGGTTATAAAGGAGCACTGATTTTGCAAGTGCTCCTTAATTTAAATAACCCAGCTTCTTCTGGGATTTTAAATTGAGTACTGTTTTGTCCCACTGCTTTTTGTCATTTTTGGATTATTTTTCCCCCTTCGTTATACCAAGATATGTTCCTTTGCTCCCAAACTAATATAGCAATATGACAGGAAATGTTCTCTGTTTGTTAAAAAGGGAAGGGATATAAAAAGGTAAAAAATAAGTTCAGTAAATATTCTAGAACAGAAAAAATAATCAAGGAACAGGGTGAGGCAAGTACAATTATTTTTCGTTCTGGTGTGGCTTTATACACATCCTATTTTTGCTCACTTCCAAAGTGATCTTTGTAATCTTATAACCTTATAACAGAGGCTTCCTGTTTTGTTCATATTAGCTTTTCATACTCAGCCTTAGTAAGTTGACCTAGTTTCCAACTTCTATACAAATCCTTGGGCTTGAGTCAGCAAGAAGGTCATGATTCAGCCAGTGGATCTCTTGGTACCCTTCCTCACCTTCCCCACAGAGGCATAGTTTGCAGCTGTCCTCTTCATACTGTTTTTGCAAGCAACAGCCAACTCATCTCAGCTTGTTTTCCCCAGATTTTCTTCCTGAGGGATCTCAGCAAGCTGGCCTCTGACATGGTTGAATCCAGCTTTCTGCCCACCTATGGTCTCCGTTTTGCTGCTTTTTCTCATTCTTACCCCAAGAGTCAGAAGCTCCATTCTATCTTCCCTCCCTGGCATTTGCAGACTGCTCTGCCCTGCTGGTTAGGATTTAATCCAAAATTAGGGTTCCCTCTTCTGCTTTCTGCATCTTCTAAAAAAAAGTTGAAAAATCTTCTCAGTCATCTCCATCTAATCAGTTGGCCCATTGTATTCCTAGATGATTGTATAATTAAACTCCTTCTTTCCCACCATGACTAATCCCTTAATTTGAGTGATCCTGCAGAAACTAATCATCCTGGTTTGGGGATCAGTGGGGAAGCCTCAGTCTGGTATTGCCCTTGCTGACTTCTCATTTTATTGATCCACCCTTCAACATGATTCTACTAACATTTGCACTGGCAGAGCTAAGTGGAACTTAAACTGCATAATTAATCTGAGAAAAAAGAAAATGTCTCTGTCCCACAGAAACCAGATATAAAGATATAAACAGAAAAAAAAAATATATAAAACAAATCACACTTTTGATAACTGCAGGACTTTCAATTTTGTGCTTATATATTGAGAGCTTTTGTCAGAAAAGGAAGAATTAGAAGAAAACAGCAGTAAACTGTTATGAATAATTTGCATAAGGAACTTGCTACTCTGCAAATCCTAATGTAAAAGGTTCCCCTTGGCTAAGTTAGAGGGCAGAGTAAATTTTCCTTGTCTTATTATCAGCCCTTTCTGTTCCCTAATGAGATCGACGTTGTCTGGTCTCTCAAACTCTTGTAGTCTAAGTTTCCTTATTTTTTATGATACGGAACTTTTGTTCAGAGTTCATTATCAAAGCAAATTCTCCTAAAAATAGTTTTCTGGACATGCAAACACAGAAAAGATGGTAGTAATAATTTGCATTCCCATTTCTCCATCTTCAGAAAATTGACCAGGGAAAGAAAGCAAGCCTCCACTGTGGTTCTGCAAACATACAAAAGCGTCCATCACCTCATGAGAGCATCCATTTCATTTAGGTACCTAAACTTGCAGAAATCAATTGCAAAAAAAAAGGGGCTGTATCTGCCCATGAATGTTGAAGACCGAATGGAAGACAGGCAGATGCACGTTGGCACAATGGGCTAACAGCATTTTGGAGAAGTTTGTCTTATTACTGTTTACATAAACCTCCCAGATTTCCCAAGAGCCACATGGGTTTATAGTACCTTAACCGGTAAATGAGTAGCATGGCATCTCTTTCATCAGAGGATGGGCAAGACAGGAAATGGGAAAGGTAGGAATAGTTTTGTCAAGATATGAATTCCACCTTGATTTCAAATCATGAAGGACCACCAGCGTGGTTAGACAGCCCTGCACACTTTACTGTCATCTGCTGTTTTCAGTTTGCTGTCCCCCTGCTATCAGGCAGCACAACCCTGAAAAAAAAACAAAACAAAGCAATGGCCCATAACAACTAGTTCTCTTCACTAAAAGCTAGCAAAATCATTACTGGACTGGAAAGCACTTTGTTCTCTTCAAACCTGCAAGTAGAAGTCCATTTTGTATAATTTCAAAAGTATTGCTCTTTACCTGTGAATTACTATGGCTTTATACATTTTCTATGTCTATACAGGAGCTCAGGCCAAAAGGGAAGCTGTCATGGTCGAGTGCAGCCTGAGTCAGGACTCCTATCTGTCCAACGGATTTTCCATGTCATGTAACAACTCTGTGTCTCCAGCTGTAAATTATACATAATAATGACAATCTGTGCTGCTTGAGGAGCCTGTCCACAACCCAGAAGTGTCCAGAACATGAATAAAGACAGTCCCTGTGAGCAAGGCCAAGAAGAAGGACGTGAATCCAGCCTACAAGGCACATACCTGAGGTACAAATGAAATCAGCAAAAAAGAAGCTTCACTGTTCATAAAGGGATAACAGCATTTCCTTCTGTTTGTACATTTTTCAGATATGCAGCTGTAAAATCTTTGATAAGAAAAGTCCTTCCTAATTTACGTCTCCTGAAATAGATTTAAGTAGTTGTAGAGTATCATAAAATGCCTAGGAAGTAGCCACTTGCTAATGTATTCACCTGGGAGCAAGTTGAGGAACAGTTCTTCAGCCCTGCAGACATGCAAGATGAAAGAACAGACAGATCATTAGCCAACAATGAAATTAAAAATAAGAGTACAGTTAGTGGAAAAGGTGATTATCATCTCCATTAAATTTTATCCGATTGACTACCAAGTGTGGCTGGACAAAAGGACAAGAATTGGTGTTCCAACACTCCCCTGGTGAACTGTTACATTCAGAACAAGAGGAAATGGAAGGCAGCCCTCTGAACTGAGGGCTAGATAGAACTTTGGCATACCAAATCCCTCATTTCCAGAATCACAAGATGTTCACAGGGAGCTAGAGAAACAAAGCTAGCATTGATAAATAATTCAGAATCAGGACCTGAATTCAGAGTCACTACTCAGACCTGAAATGAATAGCTATTTTGCCCACAAAAGAGCTGTAGGATTTCTAAATGAAGCTGTATTTTTCAGAACTTGTCCAAACCAACCAACAACAGTCATTTTTTTTTACTCTCCACGGGCAATACTCTTGCACAGATGACACTTGCTTCTGCTGACTCTTAGTGATTGTGTGACTTGGTGAGCAGCCACAAAATCTGCCTGGTCCCCACTAGACCAGGTCTCCATGTTAAGGTCCTTCTCAATCTTCTCTCAGCTCTGGGTGGTGACTCCTGCACCTGTCTGCACCTCAAGGACTTCTCAAGGCATGGTACAGTAATCCTCACCTATTAAGGTAACTTATTTAGACTTATTAGGGCTAAAGCTGACTTACATAGAAAGTTCATCAAAATTCTTTACTAAATTATCAAGAAAGTGCACCAGTAATTTCCTAGCTTATTCTCTTAACTGTATTCAAGACTATTAGTAGATCATCATCCTCCAAAACTGCTCTGTGAAGTGAGAATCTGTAAACCAAGAGGATAATTTTATTTTTTAATAATCTTTATGCCTGTAATTAATGATGTATATTTCTTATTTCCATTTTTCAGACTTGCTCTGAAGAATAGGTCATATTTAATGTCCACCATATGGGGAACAACCCACCAAACGAAACACTACATGGGATAATTCCCCAGGTATTCAGATGAACACAAAATTAATTTATTTTCTTTTTCGTTCCCAAAATGTGTCCAGAACATTTTTTACAGAAAGGGAGTTTTTTTATGAGATATTAATTCTTTTTTCTTTCACCAAATACCATAGGAATAGTTTTCTTGATGTATTTTGCTATTTCTGACTCTTGTCCTGATCAGAAATGCAAAATTCTAAGGATGAGCAAACATGAAAGGTTAGCAAAACATATTTGCACCTCAAAAATGTTACAGTTGCAGTTTTGGAGAAATCTAAATGTCATTTCATACAAACAGATTTTCCCACAGCTCTACTTAATTCTTAGAAAATATGATAGCAAGAATATAGCCAAGATATAAAACCGGGATTAATGAGACATAAGTAAGGCACGTAATAGTTGAATCTGTGGGATAATATGCATAGGAAAATGATGAAATGGTCATGATGCATCATTCGAGAGTGAACTTCACCAAAAAAAAAATATGAATCATGGGAAATATATTTTCATTATAAGACGATAGAACTGAATAACTCAGCAGGGCATTTCCGTTTACAATTATTTGCTATTGTGACTCAGTGACTAGATCCTGGTGTTTGCGAAAAATGTTCCTGTACACTGCATGGAAGAAATCAAAAGTCATGCATTTTTATGGTAATGTGAAGGAGTATAATTTCAAGACAAGATTTGCCTATAAGAGATCCTTACAGAAATATGGCATCCAATTAAAAACAGTCTAAAACCTCTATTGGCATCAAGCTCTACAGCAGCACATGCATTTGCAGTGTCCTAGACTATCTTAATCAATTATTTTTAGTTAATTCACTGCTCAGGTGACAAATTTCTTGGTTTTGTTTGCTGATAAATACAATCTGTATCTTCACAGCTCCTCTCAAACAGGATCCTAGACCAGAAGTGCAGAGCTAGAAACTATTCCACTAAAGAATACGTGAAGATGCTAAATTATTTTGAACTATTATTATTAGCTAATGTAGTTTAAGATATTGAAAGACCTCAAATGTTCCTTTTGCAAAATGAGGGCTGATTTTCCCATTTGTCCTAACATTTTCCTGGAGGAATAATTTGTTCTTTTAATGTTGGGTTTTTTTTTCTGTAATGATAGTGCTGAGGATAGTATTTTCCCATTGTTTGACAGACTGAAGCAACAATCATAGTTTTGAAATCCTTTCTCTCAAAGGAAGGACATTTTATTCACACCGGTAACACTGATATGATAGTCTTACCTGATGATAAACATAACAGGGAATTATCAAGATAACATTATTTTTCAAAGATATTTCTGGGAACAAATGAGTCTAGGTTTAGATTAGCATTCAAGTTGCTTTAATATAATGTGTATCATAGTTCCAGTTTGAAAAATCATTTACGAGAAACACAGTCTCTTCGTGTACTACAAAGTACTATGATTCCATGGTAATTCTGAGGTGACTTTTCACCACTTTCTGGGCGTATGGTTCTTACTCTATGAATAGGATTTTTTTTT
>VWZK01016721.1:25189-51524 GCA_013396935.1 Baryphthengus martii | reverse complement strand
TGTTGTGGTTTAAGAGTTAACAAATTGGGGGGGGGGGGCACACGAACCCCTGGTATTCCCTCCCCTTCCCTGCCACACTCTATAAAAGGACAGGAAGCGTTAGGTTTCACCCCTTCCTCTTTCTCCCTGGGACTGTGCTGCTGTGGGACCGCAATCTAGCTCAGCTAGCCCTGGCTCCACGTGCTCTGCACAATCCATCGCCATCCCAGGACTGGTTTTGTATATTTTTGTATATCTCCCTTCCCTTAATATTTCCTTCTCCCTGTTTATTTGTTACCTATTAAATTTTGTTCCTAGTATTAACTTCCAATTTGGTGTGAGGCACTTCCTTCTTTTCCCTTTGTATCCTCCCTTGGGAGGGAAGGGGGAGGGAGAGAGGGGGCGCACAGCAATTCTGCTCTGTGGAGTTTGCCCTGAACCCTAAACAGAGACAGGTATGAAAAACAACTATGATTTGAGTACCAAGGGTTAGAGCTTTTTCTTTGTTGTTTTTTTTTTTTTTCCCTTTTCCAATTTGTTCAAAGCAGAAATCAAACTGACAGTTTTGATAATTGTGGGTAGTGTGCTTTGTCAAGGACAGCATCTCTTTCCAAGTAGTAGGCAATTTCCAACCTCTTACCCCAGAGTGGGTAATCTCTGTCTTCCCCTGCTGTGTATTGCTTCATCTGCCAAGTACTAAACAAATATAATAGAAGGAATGCTGTCAGGTCACATCAACATCTGAAAGATTAGAATTTTTATAAACCAACATTAAGAAGACTGGAGGCAACAAAAACCTTTCCTTATACCTTTCTATCATGTAGGTTAGCAATCTCCATGTTTCAGTATTGCACAGGTTCACTAGGCAAAATTAAGTAGGTACCAAAGAGAATGTAGGTCTCTCATTGTTGCTTAAGGTGAGGGAATTGGAAAAATTAAGAATACAGAAAGGAAAAGAAAATGACATTTTAGGTAATACCTCATTGTTTCAACCTGGGGAGTTTGATTAATGCAGTAGCTGTTCTCGGAAGTGAGCATTCCAGATTTCATGTGCTTTTTGAGCTTTAATTAAATAATTTGCAAAAGAATGCCATATGTGCACAGGCTTCTCAAGGGAATGTGTAAATATCTACCTATATTCAAAGACTTTTGAACCCATTCCAGCATGGAAGGAGGCTCAGGGTTTTTCCATTTCTTCCAAATAACTGCCTGAGCAACTACCAGCAAAACCAAGTTGGCATCTAGTAATCTCTGTCACATTCTTTAAAGTTCAAGTTCCCCAGCGTACAAGCTACTACATTACCGAGAAATTTTCCCAGAAACAAAACACACCTTTATGAGTGGTTTTCTCTCCCGTAGTAATAATAAAAAAAACATTAAAGCACACATAATGCAGCAGTCAGTACCTATTCTAGCTGTGCAGCAGTACAAAGTAGAAGGAGCCCAGAAGAACAAAGGGAAGGCATGAAAAAGTGCTACCACAGGCACCGGGTGAGATGGCACAGCCATCCGTAACCCGACTATCTGATTCACCGGGTTTGTTTTTATACACGTCAACCACGAGACAAACTCCACCACTATGTGCAGCTTTGATAATACATAATTAGTTGGTGATTTAACAACCAATGGAAGAAAAAAAGGACAGTAATCATGGCAGGGGGAAAGAATGGAACACCACAAAAAGGAGCTGAATTAGCTCCTGCAGCCAGCAATTTTTTGAACTCTTCTAGGTAGTTTGTCGGACTATAACAATGGAAGTGATTTGGGAAATAGGAGCAGTTCATAAATGGGCAATGCTGCTGATTGACATTCCTCATCCAAACTAAAGAAATGTTTGTGAATCTGTGGTATAGAACTTCCTTAAGAAAATATTTTAAAACCTGAATAACTACTGCAACCATTGTTTCTCTGGTCGGAGGGATGATGTGAGAGACAGCAATGCAGTGGTAGGTACAGAGAGGTGGGAGACAACCAGACCTGAGGTTTAATTCTAGGAGAGACTCACAACTCTCTTATCAAAAAGAGAGCTCATCTCTAATTATTCTTTATGCTGAATAGAATTTAAAAAAAAAATAAATAAAAAAAGATGAGTCTTAAAAGTCACAAAAATCAGTCCTGGTCCTTGCTGCAGCCAATGAGGAATTTGCCATTAGCTTCACCTGATCTAAACAGCTGCTGAATTCTACTATTAAAACAGCTGAAAATATTTTTCTGATGGGAAGAAAGCACTGGAGTTAGCGTTTGTATTCATTAAAGGCAGCTATTCTGGTGATTTTGCATTTATTAAAGTATGCAACATAAATGCAGTTATAAGAAAAGGCTCTGATGGCTTACAGGTATGATCACAGTTCTTAAGTTTATGATCACTGGGATCACAGATTGGTAGAAGAGCTTTTACCTAGTCACTTTACAATTTGTCTCAGCTGCTTCTCTCTGCCACAGAGGAAATTCAGTCCAAAAATGCTAACCTGAAAGCTCCAATTTGACTTGCTCCTCTGTATTTATGCTTAGGTATGTTCCCTTATGCAAAACTATTTTTGGACTAGCATTTTATACACAACTGCAATTTCTTATGCAAAACTTTCTGTAGAAGAAATGACAGCATCATATTTGTAACCTGCAGACTCAGTCTGGGCACAGCTTGGTGAGATTTTTCACCTGATCTCTACAAAGCAAGAGATCAACCCTGTAGTTTTCAAATTTTATTAAAATATAAAACTGGTATTCTGGAGTTGGAGGCAGTCCTAGACTTCCAACAATCTCAGATTTCTGTCCTTTCCCTCTTGAAACAATTTTAGATTGTGCGATTTCTGAATTGAAGATGGTTTTATATTTAAGATTTCTTAATGTTCCCATGCACTTTAACATAAATTCAATTGTAAACTCAGTTTAAGAACTTCAATGCGCCAAGTGAAAAAGTTGATAAAATTTTTCTTAACTAAAAGATTCTTCAAGGCAGGCTTCTCTTTTACTGGCTGACTTTAATCTGGAGGTTTTGCTTAAAGCACTAAAGCCAATAAAGAAAATCCCACACTTTCCTAACTCTGAAGGAACTTTATCAAAATGAAGATTACTGACCCAAAGTTTATTCTTCTTCAACTACTCTTGTTTAGATGCAGATTGTCCATACAGTTCTCCAGTCGTTCTCTTTAGTGTTCTGCCCAATTTTGAAAAAAAACAATATATATCTATTGAAAAAAACAAAGTCTAAACATTGATTTTATTCTTAATAAAATGGTATATATACAATACCTTAAGTCTGAAATATTAAAGTTGTAGATTTTATGAAATAAATGTGCATTGTTATTCCCATTTCCCAGACAGGAGCCATGACTCTATGGTGTGAGAGCTTCTTTGAAGGGAGAAGCAACTTTTTGTGCAAACATACCATCTATAAGAAGGTAACAAATTGGAGTTGTATATTTTTCCCCACAGTGTTGAGACAATGGTGTTTACAACACCAAACTGTCCAGGTTAGAGTGAGAACAGAACTAATTCTGTTCAGTGAGTTTACTTTTCAGCTGGGTTCTTCTAACTAACTGCACTTTCTGAAGCTGGCAGCACATTTTCGCAGGCAGTGGCTGCTTCTAGCGGTGATATCGCTCCATGTTTAGAGTTAGTACCAAGAACTGGTGTGCAGACCAAGGCTGCTGCTGAATCTTGTGTACCAGACATTGAGGGGTGCAGAAAGTAAGACTGCACCCGTGGGGAGGAGAGGAGAGGACAGGACAGGCCCTAAACTGACCAACGGGGGATTACATCCCATAGACGGCATATTCAGTATGAAGCTGAGGGCTCTCAGCTCTGGCTCAGCTTCTTTCTCATTTGTTTAATGGCCGGCATCCAAGGAGGACTCTGTCTGTTCTGCATTCAATCCTGATCTGTGTGTTCCTGAATCCAGGATCAGAATCCAGCTCCCGAACAGTTCCTGTCTGCTGCTCGGCCCAGTCTGGGACTTTTCCAGTGCCTACTCCATCAGTGGTGACGGTGATGTAATTGGTATCAGGGAGAGGGTTGGGTTCAATGCTGGGTTTGTATATATTTGTACATATTCCATTTTATTATTATTATTGTTTTCATTTTGATTAAAGCTGTTCTAGTTTCCTTTTCTAATTGGTGTATCTCCCTCCTATACCTTCTCTCTTCCCCTTTAGGGAGGGAGGGGAGTTAACAGAGAGTGCCTGTTACAGGTCTAGCGGGCTGCCCTGACTCTAAACTGTAACACAAACAAAAAGAAAACAAATAGAAAAAAATGACAGTATTTTACATTTTGAAATTTGGCACATGTGATGTCAAATCACTAGCTTTCAGGCAAGAATCACACTGTCCTTCAGTTCATGTGTTGGTCCCTCTGGTATTTTAAGATGTAGCAGTGGTACTGGCAATAAAAATCAAGAGGATCAACAATGAAAACAAATTTAAGAAAAAGGTACTTTGAAACTACGGGACTAAAATACAGTTTTGGAAAAAAAAAATCCTATATGTAGAATTCAGATAAACCATAAGATTTTACTGTACTTTTCATATTGATAAATATTATTGTATAAAGCACATAAAGATTCCTGGTGAGAAGCTGTGTAGCTTACAGTTCATTTCCAAAATAGAAAGCAAGAACTTCTGAAAAGCAGCTGAGATGACAAGACACATAGTGTATCTTTATTTCTTAATTCTGCTGACAGTGTCGACACTGCTTGTTGCCAAGTTGTTCTGTAGTTTACTTTTCCCAAACAGCTACTTAAAAAAAAAAATATAATCTTTTAAATGTTGAATGTTTCATAAAATAATAGCACAATGTCATCTTGTGACCTCTGCTTCACTGAAGATAATGGCACCTCCCTCAAAGGCAGTCAGATGTGTTCCCATTATTCAGCTTCATGTATCCGTGTGATGCATTTGAGCCCATTAAGGTATCCATTTCTGTGGCATTCAAAACAAAATATGCTTGTGATTTAAATATCTTTTTTTTTTTTTCTTTTTAATGATATTTGTCATGTAAGAGTGAAATCAAGCTCTGTTGGACCAAATTGCAAGGCCAGCACAGACTCATGGCTCATCCTTGGAGGAGAGTACTGCAAATCTGAGTGAGGGACATCTGAAAATTCAAACAGGCTTTGATTCCAGGACAGCAGCCTGTATTGCTAAAAAAAGGACTGAAATTTCACATCCTCTAAAATCTCTAGCTAATAGGAATTATGGCTTCAGCCAGCAGCATCAGGATTTCATGTCTTTCCCTAAACCAGGAAAGACCTGATCTCAATGGTGGCTGTGACCATTGTCATTTCACTCCCCAGCTCTAGCCATTACCTCTCTTCTCTAAGTGTAAAAGAATGAGAGAATTCAGGGGGTAGTTACATGATGTTTGTCTTAGCCATCTATTTTTTCCTTTCCTATTTTCTTAGGTAGAAGGCTCCTGAGTCTTTCTATCCTCTTCAGTTTCCTAGCTCTAAAGTATAGCTTTATATTTTCAGATGAGCACAACTTTCTCTAAAAAAGATAAGAGGTGGGAAAGAAAGTTCCCAAGGCTTGAAAGTTACATGTAACATTGCATAAAATTCCTCTTTAATGTATTTTCTGGGGCCTCTGTTTCAGCCTGAAAGCCCTGAAATTGTCATCTTCAGTTTCTGGTAAATAACTTCTGTCAAACTTCTGCTTATCAGGAGCATCCTTTTCTGAGCCTGTGCTCCGTATGATGACACTCATGGAGTGGGGGTAGGGAGGGGGTAGGAATTACTCACTGCCGAGGAACAGGATCCAAAGAAGAAAGCTAGATAATTGGCTCTGAAATGGTGGTTTCACCATTGCATAACCTAGCTCAGTACGACATTTGTGTCCAGCTCTGAGAAAATGTGCTTATTGAAATTCCTAGCTGAACAGATACGTACTTGCATAGATTGTCAGAGTTCATAAATACCGTGGGGTTTCATCACGTTGGCAATTTGGTTTTATTTTGATCCAGTACTACAGTCAATTTGTTGACTTGATTTTGATTTAATGTTTGTAATGCTCCACTTTTACTTTCGTGGAATATTAATGCTAGATTGGCTATGATTTCATGGTTCTATTTTAGTCATTTCTTAACAAAATGTATTGAACTGGTACTTCTAATGGGATTTTCAAGTGTCCAATCTGCAAAATTTTTGCAGCATGCACTGCAGAGTCTTTGAAGACATGGGTAAGTATCAGCTGGTCAAACCAAAACCCCAACTAGTTCTCAGTGCAGCAAGCAGCTTGTTCAATAGAGCAGTAAGCATAATTAAAACATCATGCAATAGAGTAGGTATTTGTGTGAAAAAAAACAGTGTGGTTTTCTTTCCTTTTTACTTATTTTTGTATTTTTTTAAGACTAATTCTTTTCAACAATGTCTAAGACAGAACAGAGCCTCCATCTTTGAATGCCAAGAATCATCCAAGAAAGCTCCTGGAAAGAGAAAAAGGGATAGTTGCACAGCCAGACATAGCCATCTGAAGTGGCCAGCTAGTCCCCACACACCACCTGCACTGTAAGATGGGACAGAAGCCTGTGCTTGTATTCATCACCTGCACAAATTTATTTTCTCTATCTGTCAGAGACCAGCCCATCAAGTTACATTCCTGATGCGAGGTAGTGCAAACGGTCCACAGAGTGTGCAAAAATGCAAGTGCAAATTCTGCATTCAGCTGAGGGTTTTCTGGTGGGAGGCACAGATCGCTAAACTGTGAGGAAAACATGCAATGGAGTGCTTTGTTTCACAGTGAAGGATACTAAAGAGTCATTATGGTCTGCATACGTAGCCCCTACACTCACCTGTAAAATTGTTCACACAGAGTATACTCATCCCTCTGTCAGTGACTGAGCTGGCAACAGGACTGCAATTTCCTAAATCTTTTTCTTGTGCTTGAACTGCGAGGCAATTTCATCTCCATTTCTGCATTGAATCTGTATTCCACAGTTAAAGAGAGGCTAATTGAAAGTGAAGGCCCTTGATGTCTCTCAACACCCTAATCCACTCCTGGCTCGACCTGATATTTTAAAAGATGGAAATTGCAAAATGCAAATGTTCACGACCTTAAGACTATTTCATCTTTTTGGTCCAGTTGCTCTATGGCTTTCTCCAGGATCTGAAGATTTTTACTCTATTACTATACTGAACAGCTAAGTTACACCTGCCACAGGTCACCTTCTTATCAGTCAGTTTTAATCTGGACCTGCCACTCATCATCCTCACCAAACTCTGTTCAGGCCAAGAACCCATTTCTCTGAGTATCAATTCTTGCGCTGCAATAGTCCCTCTGTAAATCTACCAAATAATCTCAGTCTCTGCAGAAAAGCAAATTCATCTGGTAGAGTTCATTTTGTTGCACTGAGGACTAGCAGGGGTTAACTCATGGAGATTATTGTAGGAAACATTTTCCCATCTCCTTTGGACATTGGACTTGACATGCCCGAAGAGACACAGGACCTAGTTAGAGGCTTGATGTTCATACCACTGCTGTATCACCGCAGACTTTTACTGTGGTGGCTTTGCTTTCCTTGAGAGCCTCTCAACACTCCTCCTCACCAACTTCTCAAGCCTCTTTACCGCACCCCTTTCCCAGGCTGTTTCCCCTCCCTGTCCAAGAGGCCTTTTCCAAGCGCTTGCCATACGCCTGGCCTCACCAGTCAGTGCTCATAATTTTATATTTTTCAGCTCCCACAGTCAAATGATTAGGTGAGAATCTTGGCTTATGGTTTTAAATAAGTTTCCTAGACCTCGTGGTAGCAAAGAGAAATTCAAAAACTTGACTCAAGTGCACCCTAAAGACTAAGAAACCTGAAGGCAATAAACCACACCCTAAATTAATTTTTTTCCAAAATCTCAGTTTTAAGTTTTTAACCAATCTCAGGCCTTTCTCTGACTTTCTTTGTGATTTGTGAGCCTCTGGGACTGGCAGTCCTGCAATCTGACCTAGTAGGTTGGAAAACATCATTCTACAATCCAGTTGCTCCCAGGGGTCTACTTCCCACCAGCTCCATCAGACTGCATCTCCTGAAATGCCCTTTTTCTGAGATGCACCAGAAAACCCTGCTTGATCCACAAGGTCACATAATGAACCACTGTGTTGCTTGAGCTGCTGTTTCCCTGTTGCTGTCTTTGGAAAAGTTAATGACCACATTGGTTTTCTTAGCTATCCCAGTGAGACTGGTGTTCTTCAGGCAAGTGCGGATATCTGGAAGCAGGAGAAAGAAGTGTGATCAAATCCATGTGTTTTCTGTTCCCAGAGGAGTACACACGCAGCTCTCACCAGCAAAATCCTTCTCACTTGTTTTTCCTCTGCAAAAGAGTGATTCCAGGCACTCCTTCAGCTTGGTAAACATGCGTAACCTGAGGCTGGATTTTTCCAAGTAACAAGGTTTTGTTTCTTCTGTTATGATTTCCAAACACAGTAGGCCCAGAATAAAGGTTTGTATAAGATTTGCCCACCAAAGATTATTGATTTCCTGCCTAACAAACATGGCATTTCACTCCAGCTGCTTACCCTGTTCTTCCTCTGTATCTTGTTTTCCTTTCAGATCCCACTGTTACCGTAGGCAGAAGAGCCTGCCTCCACTATTTTATCTCTAGCCTCAGTAAGGGCTTATATTTTAAAGTTAAATTGATTTTTCCCTCGGTTCTGTGAACACTGTCTCTTGGTCTTCTGACCACAGCATTCTGTTCATGGCAGTCAACAAATTTGCAAAATACAAAGTCTATCTTTTGTCAGTAGACTGAAGAATGCTAAATTCTAATGAAACAAGGCCAATGTAATAAAAACCACTGAAATTCAGTGCTGATGTTAAGAACGTCACCGTTAGACTCAGCCCTGCTGTGATGAGAGCTACAGGGGTTATTAAATGTGTCTTCCTCCTTAATAGCTCAATTGATGGTTCCAGTAGCGATGCACTAGTTGCTGCCGGGTGTTAGATAAAAATAACTAAATATAGTAGAGTCACAACTGTGCTGATCAATGTGGGTTATGACAAAGAGTCTTTTAAATGAAAAAACATTTCCTATCTTCGGTCTGCTAAGGGTTAGCTGATTCATAAGCCTTACTGGAAATAGCAAATAACTTTTTTTTTTTTTTTTAATCTGTGCACAGTCTTACTGGCCATGATCCATTACTGGAGGGAAATATCAATTGATATGTTTATTATTAATAATCTATATAAATATATCAGAAAAAACAAATCCCTGTTATTTCAAGGTAGGGGTTGGAGCATAAAGTAATTGAAGTCTGTGGCTTTTGTTGTAGTTGAGTGAATAAATTATTGGAAAACCTGAGGGGATTCCAATGACACAAACCTACAGCTCCTTGGCTCACGTCCCAGCTGATGGGAGATGATTTGGGGCATAGCATCTTAAAGGGCAACTAATTTCTTGGTGTCCAGGCTGAAAATTTGTATCAAACAAAATCAGATGCAAGTGCACATCACGCAATCCACAGGTCCTCTGCCTACCAATCGAAAGTCTAACGTACCGCACAAAAAACATGTCAATTAATGAAAGCCTTGATTATGCTACTAACCTTGTGAAGAACATTTTTTCTGTCACTGAAAAAATCAAATTCCTGTGAAGATGACCTGCCCCCTCCTACATATGAACTACAGTGACTTTCTCAAATCTATGCTTCACTGGATGTAAGTGGGGATGTAATCACTCTGCTGCTGTGGGTTAGTGGCTACTGAGAAGAACTTCAGCGGGACCTACACAGAGGTGTTAAAAGCTCCTCTAGAAGGAAGCAGGCAGTTGAAGGAGGGATGTGCTGGGAAGGAAAGTATAGACAGAAATGAGACTGCAGTCTGCTCCAGTTGCTGCCTGATGTGTGAAGATAGCAGAGACTTTATATGTGGTTTTAGGTTAGGATTGAAACACTCCATAAAAGTACACCTGGAGCTAACAGACAATTAGCTTTTATTGCTACTGCGTTTTGTCTGTCTGTACTCCTTAGATTAAATGCTTTACTTTTATTCCAGTATTTGAACAACTGGTACTCTTACAAGCGTCCCCTCAGAACCAGTGAAGCAGTTTGTTTTGGTAGCTAAGAGCACATTATATCCCACAGACTATCCTCTAAGTCCTGAAAAGAATGAAAACCTTTGTACTGTGCTAGATATTATATTAACTGGAAACTGAAAATTTTATAGGCAAAACACCTCTTGCAAAACACGACTTCTGTGAGTGGCATCATCCAACTTTATCAGGAGTTGGGTTCCCCACACAGTGAGCCAACAGAAATCAGTTAAAAAAATGCACACTGGGAGATTTAACAGACTTTACAGAAATATAAACCATTGGATGCCATTGCGCTGGTGAGTTTGCAGTCTGAAACACACGTTAAAATAAACAAGCTCTTCTTTTGCTGAGCTCCACCCCCTCCCCCAGAGCACTGCGTTCACCTGGTAAAGAAGAAGAGCAGCATCTTTTTTCTGTTGGTAGGCACCAGACGCTGCACTCCTGTGGGGATGAAGGGGACCAAGGGGAACTGGCTCTCTAGAGATCACTGCCAGCTTTCCCACGGTCTAACAGCATCAACGTATGCATACATTTTCTCATTTTTAACTTACACCTCCTATTTTTGTACCCTCAAGAGAAAGAGAAAGGTGTGATATCTCTCTTAAGCTAAAAAGCAATACCCACTTCTGCTTTCTGAAAGTGACTGGTAGCTATGCTCCTTCTTTTCAGATGTCTGCCTTAGAGGAGAGCTGGGTGGTTCCTATGTTTAACTCTATGTGCTGGAGTAGTGACATTGGCAAGATCAAGGCCAAAATTGCACCCATTTTTTTCCTTGGTCAAAGTTGAGGGAGTCACTAAGATCTCTGTTATTAGCAGTGTCCATTGCAAGACATAGCAAGAAGTAAAGCAGCAGCCTGCCTAGGGATCAGTATTGAACAGGGAGACGATACAAATGACTGGGGAACTGATATGACTCACCGGCTTTGCATTCAGCTACACACCTACAGCCTTGTGGGTACTGCATTAAAAATGAATTGAAGTACTTTACATTATCTGCATTAACACTGAGGCAACATTAGTGACCGCTACCAAGGTTCTGCTTTTCTGTAAAACTTGCACTACCCAAATATCAAGTTACACTATTATTTATAAACACATCAGTTTTATCAAACAACAGAAACATGGTAAATGCAACTAAACTCACACATTTAAGTTCAAAAATAGATAAATAATGAAGATGTTGTCCTTTCATGAAAACTGAGTGAGAGATTAATAAAATGTTCCACGTATTTCGGTATGTTCATCATAGACTTTCACTGAGCATTTTTAACTGTGATATGCTTGCATAATATTCTTTTTTTTAAAACTAGTGCTTTAGTAAATGCTTCCTTTCCTGGAAGAATAATAATTCTGGACTGTACGCGTGGTCCACTGGGTGGAATTCATAACAACCACAGCGTTAATGCAGCTGCATGCTGAACTTGGCCTTCATCTTTAATATCCTTGTGATTAAAGTATGACTATAAATGAAAACAAGTGAATTCCTGACACCACCATTGTCAGCAGGATATTTTCTTCCACTTACTTCTCCAGCACTAAAATTTCACCCGTAACTGTATGTTGTTCTTAATGTGTTGTATTGGTCCATCCTATTGGTTTTTTTCCCTTAAGATTTCTAACATCTTTCTTTTTACTTTGATCTCCACTTAAAATGGCTATGACACATTGTTTTTCCTCTTTCCTGAGTAGCTGAGGTGATTTTTCTGTCAGTTATTCCTTCTGTGTGTCTTTGCCTTGCACTACTCAGTAATGTTCTTCAGCTTTCATTGCACTATGCTTTGGCTTGCATTTGTCCTTCCGAGTTCCTCAGTCACCTCTCATCTGAGCTAACCCAGACCACTTCATCTATTGCATGTTTTTCCTCTCAGTGTTCACCTGCTTTTCAGGAAAAATTATGCATGTTAACACGAGTGTATTCAGAGAGAGAGTCTGAGGCACTTCAGTATTAACCTTTACTCATACTAAAAATTAACCATTTAATCCCACTTTAGTGAGGATTTCTGTCTTTCAGTCAGAAGAGAGAAACACTTCAGCTCTTATTCCACTAACAACTCTTCTCAGCCATCCCTCTCATGAGGGATGAAACATTTTCTGAAATGAAAATTCTATTAAAATATCATCCTATTCGTCACTAGATTTTTGTTAACTTCAGATTTTTTTTTTATAGAGAAGATAAGATTTATCAAATAAAGCACAATCTGGTGTAAAAATATCTGAATATTATTTTAGTTTCTCTTCAGGTGTCAGCACCCTGACCTTGAAACATCCTTTAATTTTTTTCCTTAGAAAGAACAGGGTTCAGAAAAATATATTCCCTAATAATCTATGTGATGAAGATAAATCTTTCACTGTAGTGCAAGACTCGCTCTCCTTATCTATAGTTCAGCAAATTTACAGGCTTTCATGCAGGTTTTCTGAATCCAGTTTATGAAAGACTTAGTTTTATTTGGCCTTGTGTATCTCTGGTTATCTGTGTTTCCCACATCTCTGAATTCTCATCTTTTTGTCCTCTTTAATTCATTCAGTTGGGCAGAATTACCATTTTTTGAAGCACTCCTGTTTGCTTAGGAAAAAACACTTGGGTCTCGCCACTGAATCTGGGGTGTCTTCTATACTTTTTGTTTTATCTGTTTCTCTTAAGTAATGCTTCCAGGTGGCCTTCCCTCTGGCCTCTAGTAATTGTCACATTTTAAAGTACCTTCATCTGTAGGATTTTTTTGACCAGATTTCTCAGTACACAAAATATTTCTTTCTAAAGCAATGTGTTAGGGTGATAATTAATTTCTATTAACTTATTCCTTTGGAACATTCATCAGGGTGTTTTAATGGAAGAGTCTAAATTTAGGTTGAAAAATAAGTAATTTCATTTCTCTAAATTACTGAGCTCTCTGGCAGCAAATGGAACTGTTCAGCATTTTAAAATCATGATATTTGAAGGTAAAACATTGCACACCTGTTATTTTTAAAGTTCTGAACCATGTCATTTTAGAGGAAGAAAGCAAACTTTACATAGCACTCCAAGTGTCCAAAACAAGCAAATAACATCCAAGAAACCAGGCCTGCAACAACATTTTAGAAATATTATAGAAAGCAGGTCTGGTTTGTACATGCTTTAGAGCCTACTCATAATCAAAAACTTTATGAGCAGAAATCTGAGGATACTAACTAGTTGCTAAAGTTAGCAGAGCAATTTAAATCTGTTCCCTTGGAAATAATATTAATTACCAACATTTTTACAGCAATGCCATCAATATAACATATACAAAGCCCCCCCGAAATGAATTGGTGACCTTAGTCTTTCTTTCCTACAGCTACCTACAGATTGACATACTTTCCGGAGAAGCACTTAACTTAGTTAACGAAGCTATCACTCAATAAAAGAGTTATGCTTGAACAAAGCTTCTGATATGCATGAGGTAGGTGTAGTGCAGTTATGAACCACGGGCTCTGATTGACATCCAGCAGTGGCAAGTTTTCAAGATACAGAAATTCCGTTAAGGTTTAATTTGCAAAATTATCTGTATCTTTGTTCTGTTATTTCGCGGTTTTTCAAGAATCTCCCATAAACCAGGCTGTTGCAAGATGGAGCACTTGCAAAGCAATTGTAAAGGGCAATATTATGCCACATCAAATTAGTTAGTCTGGAGCCCTCCCTTGCTTTCTTCATTGGCTTTACATCAGTAGCTATACCAGAGAACCATAAGAAATAAGAAATGAAAAAAAAAGCAAACAAAAAATACCAGGATTAAAGTAAAACAGATCTGTATTTTGTGGGATTTTTTTATTATTCAAATAATCAAATTAAAAACAATTTTTTTTTATTATTAAACATTTAGTTCAACAGGCATCTCTGAACTCAATTCTGAGTCACTTCACCCTAGCTGTCACTTTTCCACAAATTTCATAAGCCAGTGGACTTCTTGACACTAAAACAAACTTCTACTTCTTCAAGAAATTCTAGAGCAAGACAAATATCTCAAGAAGCTACTTCAGTGTTTCACATTATGTAATCCAAGTCATTTATCTAAACTCCCTTCCTCCTATAAATGACTTGGTTAATTAGGGCTCTGCCAAGAGTCAGCACAAAGATAAGTGCTGTCTTACTTCAGTACTAAAGCTGGAGCTTCCCTCTGTTGTTCCAAATAACAGAACAGATAGTAATCTAATGTGAGGTTTAGTTATTTTAAATACAGGAAAAAAAAATGCACTTTAATTCAACAGTAACATGTTCATCATTGTTATTACCAGTTTTGATGGCCTTCTTCCCCAAGAGGCTCTTATCTTCTTGAGACAATTAATTTCTGCTGCTAAAAAGATGAATATGTGATGAGATGTCAAGTTTGAAAACATTTACTATATCAAAATCAATTTTATATATTTTTTTTAACATTTTTTTCAAATGTCACAAGGTGCTTCCTAACAAGTCCATAAAAATCTTTCAGGTACCTTTTCATACAGAATACACAGATGGGAGCAAGTTCTCAGTGAGGGTAATATATCATATCTTCATCTACTCCTAAATGATTTATTCCCTCTGATGATCTGCCCCACTAAGCAACCACTTGGTTCCTTGGTGACTACCTGCAGGGGCAAATAATGGCTACTGCAGTAGCAGTCCTCACTCACAACAGTGAGTAACGTAAATGGAATCTAGTGGATGGACTAGCTCTGAAGATAACACAAAATGGAAATCCCTACTAGACAACTGCTTCAAGATGTTATCAGTAGCTTCCTCAGTCATTAAAAGAACAATGCATTCAGTGCTGGGGAATCTTTTGAGAAGAGATGTAAAGCTCTTCTCAAAAGAGCTCACCCCAGCTCTTCTCTCATGAGCCTATCTGGACTCTTCACAGATGGATTGACAGACAGACAGACATGCCACTTACTTCCTTGAGCCACTTGAGCCCATTTATAACCCCATCTTCGTATATGTCAAATCACAACAGGATCTGCACCTACACTCCAAGTTTCCACAATGGTCATAACTGGTAATGGCATCTTCTTTGCAAAGAATATCCAAACATACAGTGGGCAAACTCCTAAGAGAAAATGTGGCAGGTTTCACAACTGGCACGTCACATGGGTTTCTTTGCCCTGCTGTCCCTGATAGGATGGCTAGTCTGTCATCCAGCTGTAAAGTTAAATGACAACAGAAAGGACGTGAGCATAGAAAAGAAAAATCTTTTCCTTGTTCATTTTTAGTTTGCTTACAATGCACATGGTCAAATCATTGTCTTTTAGATCAAACATTCCCAGGTATACAAGTTGCTGAGCAGAAGTGATACCAATAAGAAGAGCAAACTGCCCTATCCAAATTTAGTGACAATGCTGTACAGATTTTAATGAGTTTATATAAAAATATATCCATAAATTAAAATCTTTTGATTTATTCTTCATGAATATTGCAAATGTGAGCTGTCCATCACTTTGCATCTTCTGCATGCAACTGCTTTATGGAAAATTAAGCTTGAATAGGAATACCCTACAGCAAAATAAAAAGCAGGAGTACTTATGGCCACCCCAGGCTCATTTTGCACTGGGGTGGGTACCAGATGAGCCATATTGCAAGGGAGAGGGGGAGCCCCAGGTACTACTTTGCTTTCATTCCCATTCCACTGGGGCAAGCCTAGTTCATGTCATGCCCAAGGGGCTGCCATGTTGAGCACCTGGTCCCCTCTACAGGGTGGAAGTCACACCATGCTGTCAGCACTAGAGGGCACTCCGGGATTAGCATATTGCACCACTGTTTGATGTTTCCTAAAGTGATGGTGACACTGTCACTGTAGGTCAGGCTGAACACTTCACCATACATCACGTGTTTCCCACCAGAAGACCCTTGGCATGACAAAAGCAATGCACTCTCTACACTCAAGCCAATAGAGGAAGGGTTTATGCAGGTAGTGAGGACCTATCAGTTGGTAATACAACTTTGTCGGCATCAATAAATAAGTCGCCTTAGGTGGGAAGTAGCAAGCTGAGGAAGAAGTGATGTAGCTCTTCCCGGTGGAATGGTTGGTGTAGCACTTTTTAATCACCATGATGGATTTTCTTTCCTCATGGGGAAATAAGTATTAGTCAAGCTTCATCTCCAAAAGCCTACTCTTAAAGCTCAGTTTGCAATTACTCACACATTGCAGAAAATGCCATGCCTTTGTGAATTAACACCTCCATCTCCTCTCCAGCGAGGCAGGGAGAACAGCACATTTCCAAAGGTCTGTTTTTCCTTGAATGCTAATCAGAAAATATTTTAAGAAGAGTATGGCTAATGGGCCGAAATATGGAGGGGAGAGAGCTCTCTACTAGGCTGTCACTTTTCAGAAGGCAGAAGAAAACCCTCGCTGAAGTTGAAAGATCTCCTGTGGTTGGAACCTGTTGCCAGTGAGCTCCACTGCTGTTTTTGTGATGGGAGGCTTAAATTGACCTTAAACCATGTCCAGCTGTGTTTTAGGAAGTCTAGCCTTAAATAGTCTCAATTATGTTGATTCTAAAATATCCCCTTCATGACTAATTCATATGTTTCCTTGATATTTAATCTAATTTGGTGCCGGCTAAAATCTTTAGTTTTTGGCCTGCTGTCAAAGGAAAATTACCAGTCCCTGTACTCCTCTTCTTTCTTCTAGATACTTATTCTCTCTTCTGGTCTTTCTTTTGTTTCTTCAGTAACTCCCAGAGCATAAACACATCTGCTACTCTTTTCCTTTCTAGTTAAGGAAGAAGCAGGTTCCAGGTGTTCAGAGATGGCTGAAGCAGATGATATCAGTGAGTTTTAGGTAAATGCCACATTCCCCATGCAGCTATCTGGACCTAAATGTCTGTCATTCCCACCTATAGGCTCTTCCTGAAACACTCATCCCTGGGGTGTTTTCCTCCTTGCTCTTCTGAGTAATACATTAAGGTATCTTCTCCACTGCCCCTGTTGGCATTAGTTTAACAGCTATTACATGCTTCATCAATATTTTAAGCAATGCATCACCTTGTGCTTAGTATGACCCTTTCAAATGATAGGAAGTTTGAGCTTGACCCTGAACTATAATCCACAGATCCTTTACAGGTAGCTTCTCAGTGACATATATATATATATATATGTATATATATATATACACACACATATATAAAGAGAAAAAGCTACTCAGCAAAATCTGGCATGCTATAGCCACCGAGTTTCTGGTGCGTAAGGAGCCAATGCCTCTTTGTCATCTCAGAGGGAAGCTTGTATTCTTTCTTTTTGTTTAGAAAATACTCTGAAAATTGAGACTGCAAAAAAAGATGGCTTAGTGGCTTGTTGGGATGACAGTCCAAATTCCAGCCCAGGTTTTCACAAGCTGCTTTGGCCAGCTGTTTTACCTGCTTCACATCTCTCAATTTCACCTCCATAAACTGGAGATAACATTCTTTTCTCACCTGGGAAATGCACTGATACTGATGAGATATTTGGATGCTATAAAAGGAGAGCATGGCAAAGCTTGTGTGCAGTCAAATTACAAAACTCCTAAAAGACAAACAATTATATTCTTCAGCTTTCATTTACCTACCTTTAACATTAGAAATTCCCTGGACTCACTGCTTTTCCCTGTCCCTGTGTTGTCTTCATAACTGAAACCTTGATCTGGACAGATCACTTAAACTCAAGTAAAGCTCTTCCATGAGCTACCTCCCTATGGTGAAAGGCACCTCAGCCACAGCAGTGGTTGGGACAAGCAAACCAGTTTCTTGGGACATGGACTTCTTTGTATTTTAGGAGTACCATGTAGTAAGTAACAAATAATCAATGCAACAAAACTTTTAACCTGTTTTGACTACATTTTAAAAAGAAATCATTTGGGTACTAAAATGGAGAATGAGAAATTTTAACTCAAAATGGCAGTTCTTGTAAAATAAAAATTCTGCCTCACAAGATGAGAAAAGGAGAGGCATTCCTACCTACTGCCTGTGAGTGCTGCTTGTGTCCTCTAAAGCAACGATCCATCCCATGGGCCAGATTCTTCCAATGTTGGTCACACAGGGGTCACCTATAAAAAAGCACTCAGTGCTAGAAAATACCTTTTGAAATGAAAAATTGTTAATTTAAGTATGTTACAAGGTTATATGTGAAGCCACTGGGGAAAAAGCAGATCATGCAAGCCGAGATTGATTCCAAAGCCTTTGTCCCACACAATTACTTAAAACCTGTGAATCCAATGTTTTTCAGATAATTGTGCAGCATTTGGGCAATACAATGTGATTTCAGAAATTATTGGAGCTCATCACCTACACAATCTTGGTGAGTGTACACAACAAACGTGAGGGCCTCCCTGTGAATATGTGTACACAGTGAACGTGTGGCCCTGGCAGACAGAACTATCTGGCACTTGCAAATTATGCTCATGTACACCAAAGGGTATCACAGGGCTGGAAATCCCACATAAAACGAGCAGCTCCTCAGAATCTTTCCAAATTTTCTACAGGAGAGAAGAAATTATATTCAGGAAGTAACACACATACATAAACCCTGTTATCAAGTATTTTATTCGATTCTGATTTTTTCAACCCCCTGGACAGCAACCAGTGATGAATGTAAGTGATCACACCGAAATGGATGGAATTACTTGCATATTGGCAGGTCAATAGACATCTGCAGGATTCTGTGCCTGCTTTTGCATTAAATGTTAGTGCCAATGGCGCACGATGTAATTAGCATTATTGTAATAATGGCATAATTTTATTTTTTTTTCTATTCAGAAATTGGAAATAGGAAATATAATGTCAGTCGGCATGAGAAGAGTGCTGGACCTGCAGAGCTTTACAGAACTCTACAGTTTAGCAGATGTAAGCATCTTGCTAGTGCAAACAAGAGCAACTCACCATAAAATTAAGGGACCAAAAACTATCCACTCAACAGCGAAGAACACAATGTTGCTCTTTATTATATTATTTAAAAGGGGCAGATTTCCTTGGTTATAAATTAATAATTCAGAAGGTGTAAGAAAGCACAACCAATTAGCTGCAGTAATTTGCATTTTTATGCTCCTTCATTAGTTTTCTAAGGTTCTTCTTGTCTATTATAGTAATGCAAATGCTATCTTCCCAAAGGTGCGTAGTCAACCTGGTTTTTGTTTGCATGGTAATGAAGCCTCTTCAATTATTGAAAGACCAAACAATTTAATAATTTTTAAGATAAAGCTTGCTACAACATCTCTTCTTTATGCTGATTGTCATGAAACATGCTTTTTTAATGTAATATATTTTAACCTGAAGCAGAAAATTTATCAGGCAGCTGATTTTCTGAGGTTCCTAAAATCACACCTAACTTTAATCATGTGAGTGATTCCTTGGAGGGAGATATTAAAATCCTTTCTTAACTTAGAGGCTGACAAATAACTCTATGCACAGTGGCTTTGTTTGCAGTGTAGGGTCTCTTCATGCTTGTGCAGGAATAAAGTGAGAAGGGTTTAATGTATGAATTTGACTGGGGAACTCCTCTTTCTTACCGAGGAAGGCAGAGATGCTCGCACATACCGCAGACATCTACTGGCACTTGCACCTTCAAATGCTTCCTGCTGCCCGTGCCAGGGATCTCCCTTTTGGTCATTACTATCTATGGGCACAGTCTTGCTAAAGTTGATGTCTTTTGCTTCTGAGAAATACTCCTGAGGCCAGCAAGGTTAAAGCTAAAAGCCTTTCTGTCAGCGTAACTAAAGCCTTGGTCATCAGAGTGCTGCAGGCCAGCTGTACTTCGTTTGTTTCTGCCTTCCCATGCAGGGCACCAGCAAATCCCACTGGCTTTTCAGAGAGCTGCTCCTAACCTGCAGCTGGCCTGACACGTACTTATTTTTCCATTTTTACTCTGGTATTTTCCTTTCCAAATGCTTTCCATCTGAGGCCATTTCATTTTATTTTTATAATTATTTTATTTTTAATACAGGCTCTCATTCCAGATGTAGATAGAACATACACACACTCAAGCATACATATAAGCAAAGTATTGCTGAGGCTGCACCTTTATATAAATGTCTCTGAGACAAAGTGTAAACTAAGAGAACTCTGCAGATATTTCAGAGGGCTGGTGGCGATTAATCTCATTTAAAAATAAATAAATAAATAAACCCCAGAGAATTAAATAGATATGATACGTTTTCTGAAGCAGCCTCTGAAGGGATCTGACTCTTCAGGTTGTTGTGAATGGTACCAGATGGCTAATGAAGCCATAGGAAATCTGCTCTTCTCTCTTCATCTCTGCAGCACACTCATCATTTGGGATATTCGGTCTCTCTAGGGGCAACCTGGAGTGGTGCCCCCTCACATGGGCTATGGTACCACTTCCCAGCCTACTAAAATCTACTCTGTGCTGTTCCCTAGTTGCTTCAGCTTTTTTTTTTTTTTTAGCACAGCTGGAGTTCACAAACTGTACAGATTATCTTGGAATTTCTGTCAACAAACTATGTACAAGAAGGCACGGTTTCTGTCATTTCACGGATAGCACAGATAGCGTGCTTTTAACACACCAAATGACTGACCATAACAACAGCAGGGTGTGTTGATGTGTTTTAAAAGGCCTTCTTACTTTTTTTGTTAACTTAATGGAGGCTGTATGCTAAAGCCAGGCTCTGAATCACTTCAAGCAGGAAGGGGAGGGTGGGAGACAGATGGACAACTCAATCAGCTATCAGAGCTAGCAAGCAACATTATGCCAGCAGGTATAACAAGGTGAAACAGATGCCAGCAGGTGCAATGAGAAAGGAGAAACAAAATGGCTTAATACGTAGTTTTAAGTAGAATTTTAAAAAAAACAAACAACCCACCTAAAAAAAAACTCCTTTGAGCAAATAAGGGCATCTAGAAGCATAAAGGAGAGTATTTTCTAAACTCGCAACAGAGGCAAGAGTATATATGCCCTCACTTCAATCCCTCTGATGCCTCCCCCTCCTTGTCCCCAAGCCCAGCCCTAACATGTCTCCTGCATGACCTCATGCAAGGGGCACAAGGGTGGCCCACAGGCAGGCTGGGACTGTCATTTGTATTCCCACAGGATAGACCCTTCTGACTGCCAGAGTTAATCTCTAGAGCTATAGTGCATTACTCTTTCTCCTTCCTACACGGACAGAAATGAGGATCTCTGAACATGCTTCTCTGGAGACAAAAGGCCAGTTTTTGTAATCTGAGTGAATTTCTGTTTCTTATCGCAAACAGAAAAATCAATCTTTTATTACATAGTGAGGAATTAGAACATTACATAGCTTATATGCTCAATATTTATCTTATAAATCAAATTTATTTGCAAAGCACATTCTTTAAGAAAGCCCTCCAGTCTTTGTTGCAGATCATCTGAACAGAATAACATGCCCATTTCACATTTTTGACTGAAAAATACTAATATTAGAAGGGATCTCTTGTTAATCTAATGTGACTCCTTTCATCATATATCTGCAGAACTCCCCTAAATTAATAACTGTGTCAAAACCAATAGTGAAGCTAAGCCAGAATGGAAACTGATTATGGTTTCAAATTTTCTGTTCAAAGAAAAAAGTCCACTGCAGTTTTCAGTAAGCTTTTCCAGTAGTCTGTTCCCTTCTCTGTGATATGTTACTTCGAGCCTAAACTTCTCTAATTTCAGGCAATGGGTTTTTTTAATTTTTGCCACAGAAATTAACGATGCCTTTGTACCATTTTTCTGTTCTCTAGCAAGTCAAAGAGTTTGAAGTGTAATCCTTCATTTTCAGTGTATTTTCCAGTCCTTCAAGGTCATTCAGCGTTCCTGTCAATTCTCTCTTTTTTTTTTTTTTTAATAAAATGAAGTGAATAATACTACCGGGAAAAAAAAAAAAAAAAAAGAAAAAAGAAAATAAGAAAGACAAAAATCCTTTAGGACAGGGTACCATGAACAGTGATGAAACACAGCAGTGGCAGGCTGCTGGATCCCGGGACAGGCACATGGGGGGCGATGTGCCATACCCCATTTTCTCCTCTATCAGGTGCACAAAGCCCCAAGCCAGACCTTGCCAAGTAGCTACAGCCTGTGCAGCACCTCCCTTTTCCCTAACAGTAAATCTTTGAGTAATGCAAGATGCCTACTTTCATTCATACTCTCCTGATTATAGTCCAATGATCATTTTAGCATTTTGGCCATGGCTCAGCATAGGAGCTCCATGTGTACGTGATTATCCATCAGAAAATCAAATCCTTTTCAGTCCCTATTTCCCAGCATGGAGTCACTTCCACCCTACAAGCGTGGTTTACACTGTTCCTCACTTCATGGGCTTCCAAAAAACACCTTCTTCCATTTTGTAAAGAAATGCACATTGTTCTCTGTTACTCACCAGCCTTATTTATCGTTTCGTTCTCCACCAGTCTTAGTGCTATAAGAAAACTTCCATCAACAAAATGTCATGTTTTCTTGTCTCATTAATAAAGAGAATGTAGAGAGGGGAAAACCTCATAAGGAACAAACCCTCACCATGATGCTTCCTTATTTACAGTCATAAGACCTATTAATTTTTAATTAAATTTGTAGATGTTAGGTGGATTTGCTGTTGCTTTATTTTCTTACCAAAATGTATTCTGGTCTGAACACATCCTTTCAAAAAGCTTATTACATCAACAATATTATGTTGATTGAAAAGAACTTGTATCTCATCAAAGGATGGTATCAAATTAGTCTGTCAAAATTTATTTTTGCAAAGATAATGTTGATGGACATTAATTGTACCTGAGCAACCTCAGTTTGATAGGTCCTTAATTTCCTGGGCTAGTTCTGTTATCATTTTTAAGTATTGGCACAACATGAGATTCTTCCCATCTTGAAAATTCCCTCGTTTCAAGGCCGTAATCATCAACATTAAAAGCCCACGGGGGTCTTTTGCTTAGTTCTTTTAAAACTATCAGAGGCAAGTTAATTAGACATGCATATTTTAAAATGTCTAACTTTAATAAACTGCTATGTAACTGCTTAAAATTAAAAGGACTACATTGTCATGTCTGATGACTACCATATGGCTTTCCTCAGATGCAGACACCAAGTGCCTGAGATTCTGCTTTTCATGAATTCATGTCACTCCTGCTATAATTACACAGCCACAGAACAACAGTGCTATAAGGATGCCCAGTACAACTGAACTTCTTTGACTACTTTTTCATTCTTAAATCTGCTAACCACAGATTTTGTCTTTAACATTTTGCTTCCACTATCTACTTTCCAAAATCCAAAACAGTTGTTATTATGACTGTTCCAGCTTTTTTTGTTTTTCACATTCCACTATGATTTATAGATGCTCTTCATTTTACTTTGATCTGTACTGTTCTTTCCTTAAGTCACTGTGACAGTATCATTCTGAAGTATTGAGTTTGGGTATCTAGAAAAATGTTATTCAACAATGGACAATTATCTTTCTAATTTTTCTGTTTACATTTTCTCCAGCTGATTGTCTCAAAATTATTTTCAGCTTTATTATACTGTCCTTTTCAAACTCCTGAGAATGTGTATTCTTGGCAGAACTCACAATAAAAATGTAATCAAGATAAAAACCATTTCATTTTTTTTTTTCAGTTCTGTAATTAACTATTCACTTCATAAGGTCCCATATAGAATTCTGTTCCAATGGAATTTTTTTTATATAGAGAGAGGAAATGTTTATGTATAATTTTAAAAATTCAAAGGGTGCCTTAAATCAGCAGCCTATGTCAAATGTCTTTCAAATGGATGTCAACCCATAAAAATATTTGTTCTTACTACATACTGCAGCTCAATGGTTGCACAGTCACTGACTTATTCTCTAGTGTGTTTGAATATTTCTAGCACATCAAAGCTAGCTATCTCTCTTGTGCTTTATCGTTGTGACTTCAATCCTACAGAATCTTTCGCTTTTTTTTTATCAGTCGTCAGTAATTTGGACTTGAGTGAGGCCATTTTAAAACAGTGTCTCTTGTACTGCTGCATTTTTCATTCAATCTTTTCAATATAGACTGTTACAACCAATATTTTTAACATTACAAGCATGGGAATCTTCCCATTTGTTTTCAGAAGACCTAGCTTTATGCTTATCAATGAGAAACTTCGACTATCTATACAGCACGTAATACATGAAATGCAGTACATATTAGAATAAAATAAGTTGTAATTAAGCTATGTAATTAAACATTTTTAAATTTAACTGTTATGGCTATACTGGACATAGACAAGATCATATAACTTAACTGGTCAGTTTGAAACACCAGAAAAAGAAGATATTATATATTTAATCCTTTACAGTTCATTTTCTTCCAATCATTCTGCTACATAATGAGTATGAAGTATGACTGAATCTAGACAAATGTGTTAAGGGCTTCTATTAGCAAATTTCTTGGTACAGCTGTCATTATTTTTTTTTGAGTTGCTATGGAGACTTACTAGTTTGAGGCATCACTGTTTTGATGATTTTCCGTAGCAATACTGCTTTGGCTCTAGTGCATACCCCAAAACAAGCATGAATGTCCTCCAGCATAATTTATTTCCAGTTGAACATATTAAAATATATACACTATTGTCTACAACATGGTAGTAAGCAATAACATTTGCTAAAGGATTGAGCTGGTGACCTACTTCCCAAAACTACTGTTAGGTAGAGTGAGTTTCATAATTAATATTTCAGGTGGGAAAAAAAAAAAAAAAAAAAAAAGTAAAAATACATAGCTAGAAAAAAATACGGAAGGCAGAGCATTTTGTCAAAATAATATATTTATACATTCCCAATAATTTTGACTTTAGACTCCAGACCAGAACACCCCAGGTAAAGCTCAGACTTCTTGGAAGTCAAAATATTAAATTCTGTCAGGTTTATTCTCTTCCTCTTTATGCTTAAACAGAAATAAGTCTTTTCTTTTTTCTCTTTAGATAGTTGTTGCATTGTGGAATTGTGAAAGGAATACATTTTAAGATTTGCATAGCCCAGTGACAATCGTGTCAAAGGACAAAAATCATACACTACTTTCATATGGACAAAGCATACACCTATTGTGGATGAATTAAAATCTCACAGTGAAGCCATGTAAAATATCCTGTTTTGAATTTAAAACACTCAGGGCCTGATATGCTTTTCACTTGCTGCACAGAGATATAAACAGCCAGAAGTAATTGGTTTTACGCCAATGGAAGCAGAGTGCAGGATCTCACTCCAAGCTGGGAGTGAGGAGGACCTTGCCTCCAAAAGTGCTGAGGGAGCTGGGGGGAGGGAACACTGAAAATTTTGCTTCCTATCATTTATTTTCACTGATGCTCCTCAGCCTTTTGTTGCTTCCCTGTCTCCTTCCCTGTTTACACATTAGCTTCAGTGACATTTTATTAGAAAACCCAATACTGGCTAAAATTTCCAGGATGAACAGACACTCAACACAGCCTTCTAGAGACTAAAAAGGAGAGCAGTTCAAGTGAAAACCAAATGGAAAGTTAATCAAAGAAATTTCTGCCAGTTCAGTGATACTTCAGCCTGTTCAGGTCAGCGATTCAAAGATCTGATTTATCATAAGAAAAGACCACAGAATAAGTAATTCTGTTGAGGAAGAGAGGACAAGGTTCTCCTTTGACCACTCAGGCCCACAGCTTCCACCCTCTTGGTGAGCAGGAGTGGGACAGATGCCTTCACACTCACTTGCAGCCCTCAAGTGGGGCTCTGAAGGAGCAACAGTAATCTCGTTCCCTCTCATTTCTCATCGTTGTTAACATTCACATGCCTGGATTGCTTTTCTGCAGCTCTTGAATAACACATAACGGTTGGATATTTTTATAAGTGTAGTTTTTATTTTGCTAGTTTACTGAAGTCTATTGATAAACAATAATAACAACAAAAAAAGCACAGCCCTTTCTGTTTTTTCTCTTAATAATTTTATTTCACTATTCGGAAGAAACACCAATAGGCATTTCCAATTTTCTAGAAGCTTTTTATCTTCCTAATGTTTCATGTTGTGTTAATTTTGTTTGCAGGTGTTTTGCTGTATTGCCAATAATTTTCCAGTAGTATATCTCTTTGTAAGCACACACAGACCACAGGATGCTCATCTAAGGACTTTTTTTCTATAAAAGTCATGCACAGTGTGTATAACTTTGAGTTTTCTGCTCAACAACAGCCCTTTTTACAAAATAAGAAAAGCATTTCTCTTCAAACAACCTGGACTCTCTGCATGCTAGAGATACCAGCTTATAGCAGATCTACACTGAGTTGCAAGTCTCTGAGTGGATTTTGCAATAGTGACTAACAAACTGAGTGGCCAAACTGGTGTTATGGACACAGATGTGTAAGTTAAATTCTGTGACAAGGAAGCAGGAGAGTACTTGCATTTAAAACCATGTGATAAAGTCTTATCAGCACATGACATATGGCTTTTTTTTTTTTTTTTTTGAA
>VWZK01016721.1:0-25155 GCA_013396935.1 Baryphthengus martii | reverse complement strand
TTTTTTTTTTTTTTTTTTTGAAAACAAGCTTACATTGCAGTTCAAGAAGGTAAAGATGCAAGATTGCAGCACCTGGTCTAAGTGGGCACTGTACAGAATATGTGGACTAACACACACGTTATTTTCCCTAATATAGAATATGTTGACAACATAGAGTAGAACATGTAACCTAATGAATCAGTGAAGTTTGATACCACAGATCTACCACTTTTGCGTCTGAAGTCCGAAAAGAATTTGTATTTTAAGGTTAAAGGTGGACTTGTGCCCCTGATCATTTTAGTTGTTTTTCTATGGATATGAAAATGACCAAACTGTGTCAGATCATGGATTCACCTATCTAGTAGCTTAAAATAGTCCCTCTAAATTCATAAAAGCATCCTCTAAATCTGTGATAGTGTGGGAAAATTCTGCTCAAGTAAGTAATGTTTTACTTTGAATAAAAATAGTCTGTGATACGTGACAATAACAGCACAGTTAAAGTCTGAAGTATCTATCCATTCAAATACTATTAAGAAGTGAAGAGTGGGATTTTGGGCATTATTTCAGCCTCTGAAAAGAAAAGCAAATTCAGCATAGTTACAGTGTATAAGATAATAATAACTGAGAACTGAAAATCATTCTAGCTTTCTGATGAATTTGTTCCAAGCACAGGATAATAAAAGCATTGTACTTACAAAAGGATTGCATTTACACTGAAAGCATCCCTGCAATCTCTCAAATCTTTCAGGAAGAATACTCTAGAAACTGAGACATGAACATTTGTTTCTGTCAAGCAGCTAAAAGCCATATTTTGCAAGGAGATCTTTAATAACTCATGTGACTGCGAATTCATACCAGCAAGTCAGAGGCAGAAGTGAAAAGCACTCTTGTACAGAACTGATCTAAGGCTACAAATTGTTGCAGACTAATGGCACCCAAACAACTGACCCCTATAAGCACAGAAGGACTCTCCACTCCCAGAGGTTGACATGTGTCCCAAAATGAAATAGGTATAAATTGAATGAGATTAGTCAGCATGAAACAGAAAGCTCAATGAGACATCCAGCAAAGTAAATGTACCCTTAAGGCTATAACCAATCAGAGCCAAGTATGATTAAGAACCATGACGAAATGACTAAAACTCAGGGGTAACGGTATTTGGACAGAGGTATGTCTCTGCTTGCACACTTTGACTTTTGACTACTCAACTGTGTAATTTTACATTTGCATAGTATGTTGCAGGAGCACATGTGTTGACACTGGCTATCAGCAAGGAATAAAAATAAGACCAATGAGCAAGAAAGCTAACTAGCTGCTACGGTTCTTTTTAAAGGACTTCATCTACTGAATATGCGGGACCAGATTTCATTGCAGTCACGTCAGGAGACACACAAGTGCCTATGGGCTTGGAAATGCTGGCTGAGCTCTGCCTTGACAGAGGCTGTGACGAGGGTGTAGCCACTGTCATTCTGCCTTCTCGCAGCTGACCTGCACCAGGCACAAAAGCCTGCTGCCAACTGACAGCCAAAATTAGGTAACAATCACAACAAATTGTGCAGATCCTCCCTTTCTTATCGGGAAAAAACAAACAAAATTAACATGAAATTACTAAAACTCCACTGAGATGAACAGAATAGTTCCAACCTCATTAAAACTATCCAGAAAGCGGCTTGAGTGGTTTTTTGCCAAGTGACATCTTCATATTAAAAGATGGACATCTTCACTCATGTCAATCTTTTGTTTCATTTTGATTTTTCATAAAGTGAAGAAAATTCTTCACACAAAAAAAAATCAGTAGAAATGAAAAAAAAAAATAAAAGGCTTACCAAAAGCCAAATAGGTTTCTTTTTTTGAAAAGAGGTTTTATGGTTTTTTTAACTAAAGAGCATCCTTTAAAACAGCTGTCGCGAAAAACTTCTAATCAGATTCTTGCCTATTTCAGGATCTGTACAAAAGTACTAAATTCCTTCTGTAGCAGTGACAGTTTATTTTAGGTTCTCTTCTCAGGTAAAGCAGATGTTGGAATACAAATTTCTTTGAAGTAAAAGGTATCGGAAAATGCAAATGGGCATCTAATGATACTTACAACAGCATGAAACTACATAATTTCTATGAACAGGATAAAGATCCTTTTACTCCATATTTCAGGTCCAGGTAGCATTTGATACTGGACCTGACACAGGGGACCGTGAGTTGTTTGGGGTATTCCACCTCCTTGTGGTGACCCCATAGACTTTGCAGCATTTATTACTGGGATGCAATTGGGAGCCAAAGATTGCCCCTTTGGCAGAACAAGAGATGAAATCAATCTGTTCATACCTTCCTTTGACCTTGTAGCCATGCTGCTGTGGGAAAGGCTCTGTCAAACGCAGCCATGAAGCGATTCCTCGGCTTGCCACTTTTGGCTTTTTTGCTCAAATAGATGAACATTAGACTATAAAAACCTACTGTTTCTGCCAGCTAATATAGGAAATCCTTTCGTTCGAGTTTCAGGTGTCTGCGCAGTAGAAGTGAGTCTGGATCCAAATGCAGATGATGACTCACTTGGAAAGCTGCTACAGCCACACATAACAGCACTTATAATAGCAGTCGTCTTTTAAAAAAAAATAAAAATTTAAAATATTAAAAAATGAAAGCAGATTCTCCTGAATGTGTTACAGACTTCTATATTCATTCTTGTATTTCCCTTGTCTAGTGAATGTTATGAATTTAAACTCTGAAGGTGAAAAAGTAAAAAGTCATCCTCTCACTCTTACTATGAATACGTGTTAGACGAAGTGCAAATATAACTCTTACAGTAGATGTACATTTGGTCAGTATTATGTTAATTATGCCTCTGTATATCTGCCACCCAGTTAGCTCCCAATATAGCCACACAGCTTCTATGGTTTTACGCAACTGAAAGGAGAAAATAAATCATGGTTCTAATGAGAGTCCAAAACTCCATAACAGAATTTGCTCGAAGATATATGAAAACAAGTCAAACTGGAACAACTCTGGAATAAAAGAGAATATTTCAGTATGTGTTGGAACATGACCTAAAAATGCCAGTAAAGCACTCTGCTTTTTCTATTATTTGAACTGCAAGAAGTCTCTGTACTCTCTAGAGTAAAAGTAGGTTTTCACGCCTGGTAAAATCACAGCATGTGTATTTTTCAGTGTGGTATAATTTATGTTGTTTAACCTAAGGCTTTTAAATTGACAATTGTGTTTATAAAACAGCAGAACTGATTCAAAAAATGTATAAAATGTCAATATTTGTTCTTTAAAGATGAGGTCTCCAGAGAACTAATTAATTAATATTCAATCTCTCCAAGCAAGATCTTATTGCTTGGAGTATATGTGTGCTGTCATGTGCCTGTGTATGTGCATTCCAAGACATTAGCACAGGATGTTTGTTAATCAACTTATTTCAGGGGAATGGGGGGGGGAGGAGAAGAGGGCTTTCTTTGTCTAAACTCAGAGAAGAAATAGTAATACACTTCACAAACTCACATTTTTACTTTATTTGTTTGCTATTGAGCTTGTTCTGAGCTTCTGGGTTAATACTAACTTGTTCAAAATAAGCACGCAGCAACTGCAGAAGCTCCTGTTTTCCAATTGCTATTGTAAGGAAGACAATTGTCCTACATATGTAGAGAAACCCTGAAAGTGAGAGCTATATTAACATCTCTACTCATGACTTTCTGTACATTGCATGATGAATGACTGTTTGGGGAATCACTCCCAGCTGTTTGTTTGTTTTCTCTTGGAGACAGAAGGCATATTTGACACTGCTATGTTATCTCCACTGCATAGCTGCAAAGCAATTCCAAGAAGCAAGAGAAATTAATTTTTAAAAGAGAGCACGTTCCTTCATGTGACACACAGTTTTCTGTTGGCTTATGAAATCTATCTTTTAGTTACAATAAATAAGACTTTAACTGCAGAAACATGACAAATAAGCAGAGGAGGCCATGATGCCTTCTTAAGAGTTTGCAAAATTGCAAGTATGAGCTTCAAAGGATTGGTTTGAGTTTTGGTTGTTTTGTCACATGTGACACATATGATTTGTAGTTGTGCAAAGTAGGTATGAAATACTACAACCTAACCCTAAACTCAAAGAAAGAAACAGTTGAAGAAAGAATATGAGTCTGGTTATGTTCCTACAGTAAGCTAAATAATCTTATCAAAACTCATCACAGAATGGCACAGTCCTCATTCTTCCTAAAATAAGTAGTATTGATTCACCAGTAATTTCAAATTATTCATATGACTTAAACTTGGCAACAATAAAAAAAAAACAAAACCATAGTGTTTTGTACAGAGTATCCAATTAACTTTATGTTTTCTGTCACTCATTTAAACAGAACGGCTTACTTTTGCACATATAAGCAGCAGTTTCAGGTGCACAAACAGCAACACATCTGAAAGAAACCTTATTCCCAGAAGGGTAGTAGCCAATATGCTTTGGACTAGGTCAACATATCCTTTCCAAGGTATTTTCTTTTTTCAAAACAGTTGTGGTTATGTATTGAAATTATCACAAAGAAAAGAGGGACAGATTCCAACAGTTTTCAGAAACTGTGAGTTCAAGAAACATAATTGATACATACATTGTTTCATGTTCATATAATAAAAACTTGGAGTGCAAGACAGAAACTCACACTCCAAAAATCAACAAAAGATCTTCAAATACAATGACAAGAAAGTGAAATTCATGCTTTGCTTAGGTATAGTTACAGTAAGTATTTTAGAGAACAAAAGCCACTACTCGGAAGCCAGCTGTGTACATGTTTTTTTATCACTAAAACAGCTGCTACATTTGACTACGCTACTATGAGAGAAAGTCTCCTCCTCTCCCACTGGCCACTATATTAAGTAGCTTGCTGTAATTGCTGCATAACACTTGGCAGTTGCAGGCATGGTAACAGTTAGCATTAATAAAAGCAGAAAATGTCCTCACAGTTGCCTGTGTGAAACATATCACATTTATTGTAGATGAACTGGGAATCTATAGTAGGGACGACTGCAGATTGTGACAGAACAAATATATTCAGCTAAGTGTGTATCCATGTGACCACACAGAGCACCAGAAGAAAAGTAATTACGCAGTAAGAAAATATATAAGTGATGACTACTGAAATCACTGTATCTGTGTTCTTTCAGAGCTTGGTGTTGCATTAATAAAAATTAGTAACTTCAAGGGACTGTTTTAATTTAAACATTAATGTCTTACTTCATAAAAAAATAATGTGGTTGTATTCATGTTTAGATATATTTTTCCTTCTACCTTCATCTGTAGGAAAGGAATGAGTTAGAGTAGCCATCATATAGTTCTATCTGTACCTGTCTATTCCCAAAATATCACAACAAATATTTAAGGAACTTTTTAAGTAAAGGTCAGGGTCATAGCAAAGGGCAGTTTGTGGAGGAGGGGATTAGCATTTCTCTAAGTGATTTCCTCTTCCATGTATTTTTTATATCCTCCATAAACAGACCTCTCTAATTTCAAACACATTTTTTGAATTCTGCAGAGAAGTCAGTTCTAAAAAGGTATCATCCAAAATAAATGTTTTTCTTGGCTCATACATAAGCTAGTCTATCTTTTCTAGTATAGATACGGGTGGCAGAAGGCGTATGTGTGTGCATATTCTGTATATACACAAATATCAGTGTACTCTCTATTTAGCATTCTGTACTTACATACTACTTACACAAAGGTATTGACTGTAGCACTTTGCTACCAAGATTTTTTTTTAGTGTCTATTTCACTGAAAAAATAATTCTTTAATAGATTGATTAGATAAGTATTTATCTGTTTTACCTTACAAGTAGGCTAATGCCAGAAGAAAGTTTCAGGTGCTCAGCTCCCTTACAAAACAGAACTTTATTTTGCATATCCAAATACAGGGCAATTCTCCAGCATCCCACACACACTGAATTCTCCTCTTTTAAGCAGCAGTAAACTGTATGCTAAGTTATCTCTGAATTCATACAGACTGCGTTCACTTTTCATTTACTTCTAAAGATTGCTTTTAGATCAGAAATTGGTAACTGACTTTGTAGAAGGGTGACCTCTCCACTGTCACCCTCTGCCCTGTCATCATCCAGCAATAACCAGCTGCTTCTAGAAGCAAACTAGATGCAACGTTTCCTAAAGATTGTAATATAAAGTGCTCATTTCAGTTTTTCTTCCCACTTGTGTTTTGGCAAGCAGTTTTCCAGGTTTCAGGTGAAATTCTCCAGTAAATAGTTTTCTCTATGGCCAAAAGGCATAAAGAACCTGATTTTCAATAGCTTTTCAGTTCAGGTTCTCACCTACCATTTTGCAAAATGAAGACAGACAAGGAAAACAGAACCACTGATCTGACAGGAGCTCACAGCCATGTAATACAGGTATAACTGATTCCCATTCAAGCTGCTGCAGATGGCACCAAACTCTTTTATCCCTGCATATGATACATGGCTCAGTAAAGGGAATTGACCTTCCTCCAGCCCTCATAAAGAAAGAAAGGAAGATGCTACCCTTCCTTTGTGAGAGGGGGAAAGACTATAGTTTTTCATACTTTTAAGCTAGGCAATTAAACTAGAAGATGAAAAAAAGGAAGAACACTACTTAGGGATAAAGATGACAGAGAATGCTTTTTACAGTTGTTTCAGTGTGGGTTTTGTGTAAACTTTCAGAAGACACAAATGAATTTTATTATTGGTCTTGCTGCTTCTGTACTTCAGACAGCCATTTGTCTAATATGAAACTTCCCCTCCTCCAGTCATCTTAGCTTGGGCCTCACTGTAATACATGGTATTTTTTTAATTACATTAATACTAAATAATTCTGATTAAATTGGATGGTAAAATAGAAAACTGATGATAGAATGCCAAAGAAATGATGAAAGAAGAAAAATCTTTTGAGGTTCTGTGAGAGGCACAGAGAGAGGTAGCAGGCAAGTGTGTATTCATGCATGGGAAAGTGGTGAGGCTTAGTGAACAACTCATTTTGGGGAAACCAATAGATCCTCAGTTGAGACCTTGAAGCATAAGGAGTGACTGGGGTGCCAGTATCATTAGTTAATGCTGCTGAGTTGTTATTAATTCAGATGTACTCTCAGTACCATATATTCACCTATCTTGAGCTTTCAGTAAGATAATTATACAGATGATTCTATGACTCCTACATTTATTTTTCCCCCTAATAGATCATTTTCACTTCTGTGTCATATCGTCAGATTTCATATGTTTTGCTGGCGGTGAATGAATTGAAAGCAGCTCCATTAAAAGCAGATGAGTCACTAGGGAATGGGCCAGGTTGCCAGAGTTCATCTGGAGTGTGGCTTAGATGATGCCCAAATCTTGGGAGACTGCATGAGGTGGTGAGGTGGTAAAAGTACACTGGGGGATCTCAATTGCCACAGCCTGAGGTGGTTGCATGCTGCAGCACCAACCACAACCCCCAATAGCTGCAATGCAGAGGGTTAACATAGACCTCATCCCTGGTGCTTCTCAGATGACTCCATGCAGGCTAGAACAGTCACTGATGGCTGCTGCATAACAGACTTGGCAGTGTCAGGTCATGCCTGGAGCAGGACTCCAAAGGTGCTGAGGGTAGAGGAGGCTCCAGAAGCACCAGCTCTTGCCCAGAACTGGCCATCAGCACCTTTGGGCAGCAATAACCTGTCCACACCATCAGCATACCTAATGAAAGGGCTGCTCCCAAACCCATCACTAATAGCACCCATGCCTCTCCCTTGCTGAAGGAATGCACGCTGCACTCTGCCCACTTTTTTTTTGAGTTCTTTTAGAAGAGTATTTCCCCTAGATGTTGGATTACACCTATGACAAAGTGCACAATTGTGCAAAACCAATGTCTAGACTACAGAAAATGGCACAGACTACATCAGCTTAAAGTCAAGACACGGACAGTAACTTGGGAATTTGCTCCTGAATTTAGGCGAAAAGGTAAGGATTCAGGATTTTTTCTCACCATACAGCAAACACATACAAGAGTTTTTGGAGAGGACTAAGAGGGTAACTATAAAGAGGCGGAAGTCAGTTCTGCAAAGATCTTCTGTGTTGTTTGGCTGGCTTTCAAAGGATTTGATCATTTTAACACTGTAGGTATTAAACTGTTCTGTTAACGAGGTGTTAAGGCAGACATGGATTTACCACAGGTTCTAGGCAGATCAAGGCCACATCTTCCCCGCTAAGCACAGTCTTAAATAGACATCACTTAGTTATGATATAAATGAAGAAAAACACAGAAACTGGATGAATTATCAACATTAATTGTCCTTTTCTTGCACACCATTTTTTTTTTTCCAGAAGGATGACTGCAGAAACGCTTCACTGCAAATTTTGCGTAGCTTTTTCACCTTTAGCTGCCTTGGTGCACAGCCCCATTTCAATTCAGGCTATACTATTCAGGTTATACTATGTCCAGGAGATATAGTCAGAGACACTTTGACTCTTTTCTTCCAAAGGAATGGCCTGTGTGGATGTGGTGTTAGACAATCAGAAAAATAATGCCTAAAGCCTACTTGTTGGTCACAAATTTTGCTGTTCCACCAAAAGATAGGCGCTTTTGAGCCTTCAACATCACCAGCAGTAATTTATTGAAGGCAACAATCATGTATTGCTCCTCATTTTAGGAAAAAAAAAACAAAACAGTAAATTATCAGCAAAGTGAGGTGACAGATTGCAGGCTATTAATGATCCTCTCTACAGATGTTGTTAGTGAATCACATGGATATGTAGAACGAAAAAGCAAGATAGATTTATCTTTACTGATCAAGTTCTTAGTAACTGTGAAGATGGTTGGTTTAATTGTATGCTCAAGCATGAAATCTGCTTGTGTTAGTTGCTAGGCTAGCAAGATTTTTTATTATTTACCTTGTAATATTAAGAGACAGATTCTTAATTACAGCAAGTCTGCAGTTCTTTTTAAAGAACTGGCCACCGGCATATAGAGAAAGGCAGAGTTTCTCATGTGCATAGTTGCAGGCTGGCATTTGGAAGAGCTGTGTCCTTGTCCCATGTGTATCACTGCTTTACTTTGTAGCCGTGGAGAAGTCATTCCCTTATACTCTACCACAGCTTCCCCCTCAGAAAAATATTCATAATAATGTCAGGCTTCTTTGACAAGAACTTTGATATCTATGAGTGGAGAGCACTGTGTAAGAACAGGGTATTACTAGTAACTACGTATTTATTGTTAAGTTGTGTGGATACTGGTCTACTTTTATCCACTGTTGCACCACAGCAATGATCACAATAAACATTTCACACTTGGCATCTAAAGTACTTCTCCTACGTTCACTGCTCAAACTCTTGTTTCAAGTCCCCCATCTTTTCCAGCTGACAGGTGAAAGATCCATCACACATTCCTGCCAGTTCTAGATCTGGACCTGACTGCATGAGCCCTGTATATCCCAATCCCCTTCCCTCTGTCCTGGGTCCGTCCTTTCTCCTTCCCAGTCTCCATTATGTGACATAAGCATCTCACAAGAAGATCTACTCCCCTGTGGTACCACCTGGTAAGGAGAGCAGCAATCCCCAGCGCATCACTTGCACTATGACAGCCAAGGTAACAATCTCTTCCTCCCACTTCCTTCCTCACTTGCTCCATTGAAGGCTGCCACAGCTTGGTAAAAAAAAACTACAAACAAACCAACAGAAAAAGCACTGATGGATTTTCTTGTCTGTAAGCACATCATCTGATAAGGATGGGCATGACTTCAAGCTGTTGACAGCAAATTGGATGAAAGCTGGTTTGCACAGATATCCAAGCAAGCAAACACTGTATCAGACTTGGCTCCCCACCCCATGAGGAAAGATTTTCGAAAGAAGGTGCACTCCAATCCAGTCGGATTCACAACCAGCAATGAATTAAAGAGGTTGGTTTGTATGTCTGGCTAAAGCTATATGTGTATGACTTGGAGGGCAGGGAGGTGGTGGAGGGGGCACAGCCATCCCAAAGATGACTGCTTCATTAACTTTGTCAGAAACCTTGAGATTTTAGGATGAAGCCAATCTGTTTTAGGTGAAAATCAAATATAAATAATAAACAGGATAAGGCCTTGTAATTGTCACAGAAAATAATCATCTATAGGTTCAAAACCTATGTAATAATTGGTTACACTGTCGTTAGGTTTTTCCCCAAAGTGCAGTCTCCCCTTTCAACAGCTACCATTCACATGATACGGTTCAGTCACTACCAATGGAAGATTAATTAAAGTTCTGATCTAAAAATAAGATCTTCCATCATGTCTTTATTCATTACCAAGCCACTTCCTTTCACTTATCTTAATCTTTTATCACCCCTATATCACCCCTATATTCACTACCTTCAGAACTGCCAGTTTACTAACCCAGTATTTACATTTTTTTTGATTCATAATACATCATCACAACAGTTATTCTTGGTGGTAGGTCTGTGCTGTCCTCCTCCCTATTTTATGGTGGTTTTTTTAAATCAAAACAATTCTTTACCATAGCAACTTTTCTTGGCTACGTACCCATTCCAATAACTTGTGAGTAGCAAACACTTGACAACATTGATCAGACTACACTGTCCTTGTGCCAAATTGAAAGACAACTCCTCCCTGGAATAGTAAAAGTAGTCCCAAAGTTACAGGATGAAGCTGGTGCAGCTCTCTCAGAAAACTCATATTCTTTAGAAAGTTATTGAATGCTAAGAAGCTGGCTGTGCCAAAACTTTCAGAACTTTAGAAGTAACTCGAGGGAGCAACTCCTCCCTAAGCCTTTTAATTTATGATAGGAAGAGCTATAAAAGCTAATAAACTTTTTATAAAACTGGTAAAGGAAAAAAGTGTTCAACTTAAATAAGTATCAGACATAGAACAAAAGGTGCCAAAAGTCATACTGAACCAACTTCTTCTAACAATACTTAAGTCTCTGACAGTTTAACATTTGATTTTTAAGAATATGTAAAAGAATCAACTTTTTTAGTAAGTGTTATTTTACCTATCTAATCATAACTTCCCCATGACACTTCATGTAAAAAATCACAACACTATATTTTCCTTCAAACATTTTCTACACAAATTTCCTCCATGATTTAAAGCTATATAACCTCCAACATTCACATGAAGGAAACAATTTCAATATTCACAGCTTTCATGCTGCAAAACTTTATCGAAGTTAAACTACTAGAAAAGAGGCTTTGCCTGTTATTGAATGATGAAAAAGGTTGAGAATTATTCATTATAATTATCCTATCACAGCAAGAAATAGCACTGAGAGTTCCAGCAAGCTGCTTATTACCTCCAAATCACCATGCAAAAAATAGTTTTCAATCAGTTTTATACTAAACCCCAAATATTTTTCCAATTTATTATTGGTCAAAATGCCCTTGTTAGTCTCTGATTACAGAACAACAACTTAAAGAAAAAGATTTTACCTGCAGTTGGTAGAGCTGAGTGAAGCTAAAAAATGCCCAAGTATGTAGTATTTAAGTGTGGCCAAGAATATGTGGAGGTTATTAAAAGCGGGAGATTTTGAAGCGGGAGTAGCTACAATCTAAGCATAAAAACCAGTAACATCACATAAATATTAAACCATCCCATAAACTATATGACTATAAAAAGTTGTACGGGTCCTTTTTATTGGTATATTCTCAGTGATACTACTCATTTCCTAATTTTACTAAAAATTACTATGCTGTTATAATTCTTTCAAGGTTCAGTTCCTGTCTTGTTGCCAGAGATTTGCATGCAGAGATGAAGATGAAGGATGCAGCAGTGATACAGATGTAGTCTAAAGGATCTGGAGCAGTCATGTTCCTTCTTTCTGGAGCAAAGCAGCTCTTATTGCTGAGGTCTAAACCTGGAGTATTTTGTTCTCTTTAAAGCCATGTGAAACAAGTCGATTCATCTCTACTCCTGAAATGAGCCTTTCCACCTCTGCTCTTTCCTATCATTTACCAGGGCATCTTTCCCGAGTCCCTTACTGAGTTCCAGACTTTGCTCTTTCTATCCATTGATCACCTCAGCTGACAACATTAGCTACTCCGTTAAACCTCTCAGGCTTTTCAGGACATATCTTCCTAATGATTTCAAATGCAGCTCTTTAATACTGATTGTCCATGTGGTCCAGGAAAATTTCTGGTGTCATCTTTACTTCTTTTACTCAGGTCCCCACCAAGCTGTGTGAGAAAGTGCTTCTGCAGGGCTTGTCCTAAAATTCTCCAGGTCCCACCCCTAAACTTCATTTTTTCCATCAGGGAGCACTACCATAAATATGACTTCTGTTTGTTAAGAGGTTTCTTCTGTGTAGTCATGAATCCATCTCTGCCACCCTGTTTGTATTACTAATGCAGGGCTGCCTATCCACTCCTCTATGGCAACCTATATCCTCTCCTAGTCCTGAAATAAAAACAGATTTCTCTTCTCTCCTCCTGTCACAGGAGAAAACTGTGTGTTCACAAAGCTCAACCAAACAAGAATCAAAGTGTTTTACTGATTCATTAATGACATAATTAACCAGAAGGAAGTGAATCATTACATTTGTGATCAATATCAGTAGTAAAACAGATAAACCATAATACTATATACTTATGAAATGCTAATAAACAACCACGAGCTTTTAAACCCCTCTCTGTAAGGAATCCCAAGAAGGTCTATTCCCCCCTACACATAGTTCGGTACACACTCATCCACACACATACATACAGTATGAGTAGGGGTGTGGGTTACAAGCTTTCCTCCCATGGGAGCCCAGCTTCCCCTACCTGCAGACACCTCCACGGGGAGATGTGGGTGCTGTCACTTCAAGTGTACCCACGATGTTCCCTACAATCCACTAATGCATGCGTCAGTGAGAAAGCACCCCAGGATGGCACACAGGCACACCTTCGAGTTGTTGTACCCCATGCCATCAGGCTCCCAGCTGCACGCAGGCTACCCACAGGTTTGATGAGGAGGGTGCACTGCCTGTCCTAGACAGAGGTTGTGGTGCCCACAGGGCAACTTCTGGCAGTGTCAAATCTGTTTCTGTCATTTGCTATTTTCTCTCGAAGGTTTCCACTCTCCTCTTGAAGGTCTCTCAAACAGAAGACTTCCATGATTCTGTTATATATCTTTCCAGGTTGACTATGTTTCAAAAGTCTCTTTGTAAATTCCCAGCTGCTGTTTAATTCAGATATCAGAGATCATCTAGGGGAGATGTCTTACCAGTTTTGGGTACTCCACACACACTTTCTATCATAACTTCCTTATCTTGGGGGTGTTTTTATGCAGGCTATTTGCCAAGGATGTACCATATGTGCATCCACTACACCTTCCAAGCAGCTTTTAAAATTTTTATTATTAAAAACTCTATTGAAACTTTCACACAAATATGCATGTGTCAAGGTTGAGAGGGTGGGCCAGCCACCAGACAAATAACAGATACTCTCTGCTAACCTCTCTCCCTTTAAGAAAGGGAAGAAAAAGGCACAGAGACTTATGGATTAGAAGCAAAAAATAAAACAGCTTTAATGAAAATAATTGTAAAATAAAATATTTGCAAATACATACAAAACAAATATAGAACCCAGCCGCCCTGATGGTAATTACATCACTGTCACTGCTGATGCTGTGGAGCAGGCACAGGGGAAATCCCAGACTGGACTCAGAGGCAGATGGGAATCGGATTCTGAAGCTGAGTTCTGGAACTAGATTCAGGAATACACAGATCAGAACTGAAGACAGAATGGACAGAGTCCTTCTTGGATGCCGGCTATTGAAGAAGAAAGCTTGACTCCTGTGATCCCTCAGTTTTATATTGAATATGCTGTCTATGGGATGGAATAGTTCGTTGGGTCAGTTTAGGATCACCTGTCTTGTCCAATCCTCCACACAGATGTGACCTTTTTCCTTCTGCACCCTCAACGTTGTACACAAGATTTAACAGTGACCTTGATCTGCACACCAATCCTTGGTAGTAACTATAAATGTCAAGCATTATCACTGCTAGAAGCAGGCACTGTCTGTGAAACTATGCCGTTAACTTTAGAAAGCGCAGTTAGTTAGAAGAGACTTAGCTGAAAAGAAAAATCACTGAACAGAATTAGTTCCGTTCTAACTCAATCCAGGACAGCATGTCATTTTGAGTATTCTTTTACTGAGTGCTTTTTAATGCTTGAATTATTACACCAGATTCATGCTTAGGCTATCAGGCTACAGGTGTCTCCTTTGCAGCCTAGAGAAGTTAGTTGGTCTATTTTTTCCCTCAATTTACAGACTTGTATTTTGTACCCTTCTTTCTGTAAATGTGTGAGCTGCAGGGACAAGGGCAACAGCCAGTTTGGATGGCTGCAAAAAGAAAAAGTCTTCAATCTATAACTCCAAAACTCTGTGCAAAGACCCAAATCTGCCAAATCAGAAACTTGCTAGAAGAATTCAGTGCTCGTCAACGTTTCTGTGAACTGTTCCAAAATGTGATTGCTAGCTGATTCATTTCATACTGGTTTAGACAGTCCAAGGTTGTTTGGAGTTGTTTTTCTGAGAATGACGATGGAGTATTTTGGAAGGAATGTTACCAGAAGCTTGATATATTTTTCATAGGCTGAAAAATAAAAAAAACAACTAGATTAATTGCGAGAGAGCTTGCTTTGTGTTTGGTAAATCTCACTTTGTTTGCACTTTTATCCCTTTCCTAGCATGTCTTTATTACTTGTTTGAAATAATCAGTGATACAAGGCCATTTGAATCCCATGTCATGGAAGTGATTACATTTTATTGATGCCCGTCAATCAATCCAGAATTTCATAGAATCATAGAATTGCTTTGATTGGAAAAGACCTCTAAGATCATCAAGTTCAATTGTTAACCCAGCATTGTCAGGTCACCACTAAACCATGTCCCTCAGCACCATGTCTATATGTCTGTTAAATACCACCAGGGATGATGACTTCTTCACTTCCCTGGGTAGCCTGTTCCAATGCTTTACAACTCTTCCTGTGAAGAAACTTTTCCTTATATTCAAAATAGATCATCTCAGTTTCAGCCTCTTTTACGACCTGAGATATTCTGCATCCTCACTGACCAGTACTTCTCATAAAAACCAAAGGCTTAGTCTTCAACTAAACAAAGCATCTGTATTTTACCTCTCCTTGTTTGGCATTTTTTGTCTCAGAAAAAAAAATCACCTTACATTCTAAACAAGAATTTTATAAATAAATAACCTATGCCTTTCGGAAATCAAAACTTTCTTGATAAACAGCAATTGATTCCTGACTTTAATATTGGAAGATGCTCTGAACCACTAATATTATTATCTGAAGATTATCTGTGATTATATTAAAAAAGGCCTAAAATTAGGTTAATCCAGAAAGTATACAAGTAATGAGCTCTATAATATGCACAGGGACATTGCTGCAGCATCTCCTGTCTGAAATGTTTCTGCTATATTTCTGTACCTTGCTGGTTCACAGTTTCAAGTTCCAGAAGAAAGCTTATCTTTTGTTCTCTACCTTATTTCCTCTACATGATGTCCTAAATTTCACTTGAAGTCTTGCTTAAGAATTTTTCCAAAGAAAGTTACTTCATTTGTTTTGGCACTTTCTCTTCACAATTTTTCCAGTTGTCTTCATTCTTTCATTAATACTTTTAGAAGATGGCTAAAGAGGATTCCATTATGCGTTGTAGATGGCAAAGGGAGATCATATCCTATCAGCTGAACATTCCTACTGCTGGAAAGAAAGTATGAATGATCCTGATTTCTTTCAGAATTTGGCTTCACTAGACCTAAAAAAAATCAAAATTGATTAGCTACCCCCATGCAAAATCCATGTGGACAATGGTGCTATTGGACTAACTATACTTTCTCTGCCCTATTGTGTCCTATCTTTTCCTGCATATCTACTGAATGCTCAGTAGTTCAGACTTAACCTGCTGCCAATGTTCCTTTGTTGTACTGCACAACATCTTCTGCATGGAAAAAAAAAGCTTTTTTCGCCTTGTTATTCTCATGTTCACAACTATAACTTCCTTGATACTGAAATTATCATTTCTCCAGATGTCTTTGAGCTGGTCTACAGTGAGGGTACCCCACTGCAGTAGAGTAGACAGGCAACTCACTGCTCCATCAAGAGTTCACAGACCTGCAGTCTTTGTGCACACACAGAAGGCCTCTGCACTGCCAGCTTCTAGCTGCTGAAAAGGGATACCCTGGGAAATCTCAGCTTTCTGAGAAGCAGAGTTGTTTACCTGAACGTGATCACTAAGAGTCAAAGAAAGGGTGAAAAATAACAAGCTGCAAAGCTGATCAGAATGTGTGAACCTAAGATCCAAGAGAAGTCCTTTCTTCAGAGGTTTAGTCTTTCTTTTCTTGCTATATTTCCTAGGATCCTTCTCTCTCCTCAGTTTCAGCCCACACAAGAGACATGCAAACATTACATTTCTCAGCAGCAGACCCTGGCTTATTCCTCTATTGACTCTTTTCAATGCCCACCACCACATCTTACATATTCACAGGAAACCCACTGTTTTCCTCTATTTATGCTCTCCGTTGTCACACTGAGCCATGGTAATTACACACAGGCTCTGAAAGGCCCCAAGGATAATCATGTATCTCCCCAGGCATGGCATTTGGTCTAATATCTGATCTTCTTGTCTCTTTGAATGGAAAGATTTTACTCACCGTCTATTCAGCCGCATGTTCTCTTTTCAGACTGGTACAAACATCTGGGAGGCAATGATCTTTCCAAATTCCACTCATAAAACAATCTCTGTTCATTTGATAGACTCAAGTGAGGTGCTTTACATAGTACATATTACTATGTTTGTGGACTTTGTTTATGGTCTTCTTATTTCAGTGCAAAGAAAAACAGCTGAGAATGATAACTGAATAGAGAGCTGCAAAGCACCACAGATTAATATAAAATGATAAGAACTGAACAATTCAGCTTCTGTAATAGCAAACACATCTCTCTATCCTATTAAAATTCTTTGAAAGAATTAATACAATGATAGATAAAGGCAAACCAAAGGATGTAATTAATGTGTTCTTTTCAAAGACTTCTAAAAACAAAATCTCCTAAATGTGACTCTTAAGAATACTTAGAAATCATAGATGCCTAAAGGTGCATTCACATCAGAGTTTTAATTCAAATTGCCCCCACTTTCTGTGCTTTGGGTTGCGTTGTGGAGCTGCCTCAGAATGCACAAACAGATTTCCTTCCAGACGGAGCTAAACCAGAAGATGTAGGCCTAAAGCAGACCTGTCACACTTCAAATGCTATCAGGTATTTAACCTCTGGACTATATCAGAAGAAATCTAGCTGAGTGCAAACCCCTAAAACACACGAAGCATGTACATAAGGGACTCCAACTGTTTTGGTTTACAAACTTGCTCCCCCTGAGCTGTTCTGCTGGCTGATGCAGAGCTAGCCTGGGGCTCCCAGTCACCAGGTGAAAGTTACTACACCAACTTAGCTAACATAAGCTAGGATGTCCCTTTAGGACAGTAAAAATTAACCTCATGTGACTAAGCATCTGTTTCTCAGGTGGTAAAACAAAATCCCTCAAACTAACTTACTACACAGAGAGAATTGAATGTGAAGTCAAGGTTGCTGTAAGGAAGCTGGTGGTGGGAAAAGACTAAGGCAGCTCAGTGCACCAGAGGAGTGAAAGGACTTCAAGTCAGTCAACAGGCAGTGGGGCAGACGGTGGAGCTGGGAGGATTTTGGTAGATGGAGCACTGGAACTTTTTTCAGGTATCTATGAAACAGAGATTAGCGCTGCTTGTCTTTTGGCAAACTCTCACACCTTTCCCAGCCACAGAGCGGAGGAGGGGGAGGCTGGAATTAGCTGTTTATGCAGCATGCACTCCTCTTACAAACAACCTTTGTGCCCTTTGGCATAGGCAAAGCTGTTGGCTCTGCTACTGTTGGCTACCACCTACTCCGCCTGCACAGCAAGTTGGCCCTGTCTGTCTTGAATGATACTGCCCAAAGAACGAGGGTCTTCACTGGTGCACCAGTTTACCAGCTGCCTGGTCAGCTTCACTGAGACAGGCTCCGATGAAGCCTGCTAGAATTCCCCTATGCCTGGCAGACATATCCTCTACAGTCTGTATTTATAGTATTTTGACCAGACTAATTGCAAGTATCATAAATGATAAGTCCCGAAATACTGCACTGAAGTTAGATCATTCCTAACAGGTAGACTAAATTTTAAAGGCAGAGAAAAATACATGTACGATCAACAAAGTCACTGAGTGGGGCCCTGAGACCAGGCTCTTCTTCTCGTTCTCATATTTAGACCCTTCATATGTTAATTGTTATCCCTTCATTTCTTTGGCATTTAAATCAAAACAATTAAAATATGTTTCTCTTCAGCCATTCTTGGGAAAACATGTTCTCAAGACTGCAGTCTTATCTTAAACGTTTCCCCAGTACTTTGCAGCTCTTTGGGTGTCCCCTACCCGGCAATGCCTCCTGGCCAGTAACCTAAAAATGGAATTCCAGGTACTGTTTGAATTGGTACTGTTCTGCAGCTCTCTCCTTCCTCTCCGATACAGCTCCTCTGTGTGCAGCATCAAATTACAATGTCCTTTTTGTACTGCCATATGGTATTGCAGTCATATGAATTTGCTATCTATGCTTAGGCCCATTTCAATATTCCCTCAGAGGTTAGTATTAATAATAACTATCATCCTTTTCAAGTCTCTGTAACAGACTTCACCAACTGCCAACACGTATAATGGTTCTTTGGATCCCAGTCTCATGACTCTGCTTATTCATAGAAAATACTTTAAATAAATTCAATATATTCTCTCACTGCTTAGAGAGAAGCAGCAGTTGAAACAGATTTACAAAAAAAAACAACTGAATTAACTTGTTTTGATGCAAACCACCAAGAAATTGGTTGAATGGCCCACATCAGCATCTTTTGGACGCTTTCTCCACTTTGAGGTAGTGTGACATAATTTTTGTTGTTGTTTATTGAATATCTTGAAAAATTAAGGCTTAATTCCATCAGTAATTATTTCAGCAAGCTTGCTTCAGTAAAAACAAAGCAGAACTTGCACCCAGTGTGTTGTGATAAGTCACTACATACTCTTTCTCTTCCTTTCTCTTGTTTCCTCTTATTTTTAATGTCTTCTCTCGCTACCTTTTTACTGAAGAAGCATAGCCAATTACAAGACACCTCACTTTCCTCTGAAAAATCAAACTTGCCTGCTCTCCAAGGTTTCTCATTTTAAGTTATCTGGAATATTCCTTTTAAACAGGAACCACACGCATTTACTGGTAGGCAACTAAATAATCTCACTCTCCACAGGAATCTTTGGATGCATACGTTAATAGCATAAGCATGGGAAAAACAAAAAGTTATTCTGAATGAGAATCCTAATGTTTACAAAAGCAATGTTTGATACTTCAGCTAAAATGGTCCTTTACAGAGAAAAAGAGATGCTGAAGCAATAAAGGCATTAAACACGTATTCTAATTAGTCTTTAAAAAAAAAAAAATCGTTGTTATCACTGTCACAAAATACCATGGGAAGGTGGAATTTGGTTTCATTCCCCAGCATGTTAAATCATAACTAGGCATGTGTGATTTAATATAGCAGAGTGATTTCTTGATTTGTTTTTAATTGCCAGTATACACAGACTGCATTTTCAGCATGAGTTGTTTTTATTTTAGATGAAAGAAAATGGGAACAGTAACAAACGCTTCATGAGAAAATATTTTTCTGTAACATATCATATTGACTCTGTGTTGTAAAACGGGAGCTGCCTTTCCAGAAAACCAGTTAAAGAAATGTCAAGATGCCCAGAAAAGGAAAGTAACTGCCTAAGGTCCCAGATCAAGAAAAGATTCAAGCACTGGTCTAACTTCATGGGACTTAAATACATGCTTTGTAATGTTTTTTTTAAGCACATACCTAAAAATCTTCATAAATCAGGAGTTTCTTTTAGAGAATATATATATTTATTAACCACCATTCATTCAAGAATAAGAGAAACACATGTAACATACACCTAACATGATTTCCACTACATGTTCATACATAAGTTTTATTCTGTATTTGCCCTATAGCTTGTTAGGAAGGGAATTGACATTTGTTCATTCCAAGCTCTTCATCTGCATTAAAAGATTCACATTCCCCAGTAACATTTTCATTTACATCCCCTTCAGGCCAATAAAAAGCATAATCATTTTCCTCCCCAGTAACTGCATGGCCATCAGCTTTAATTTCAGCACACTTTTCTCTTCCCAAACCTTTCTGTCTGGTAACAGCTGGTCGATATATTTCTTCATTATGCCCTTTTTGCCAAAAGGAGCTATGCCATGCTCCTAGTAATACACCTTCTTGACACCTCTGTCCTAATTGCTTCATCCCTTGTAATTTTATGCAAATCCTACTGATAGATGCAGGATGTCTGGGAGGTGTATATTATAGATTCTATTTCCTCTACCATTTTTGTCCAGTTCCTGCGCAAAATAAATCATATCTATAATAAATCATAAAGTCCAGAAAGGCTTCAGTTAAAGTTACTGGGATAGTGGACTCTGATATAGAGTTTGTATTTGCACATAAAATTCTACTCCATTTCCTCCAGTGCCCTTTCAAATGTATGTACAAAAGCCTTGTTTATCAGCTTGATCTGGGGTGATAAGCGGCAGTTCTAACACACTTTAGTGAATGTATTTGAAATTGTTTCAAAACAATTGTGGACTGTTATCAAACAATTTCTTCAGATAATCCAGAAACAACCAATAAACTCCATGGGTTTTTGATTTTCTGGCCACTCAACAAAGCTATGTGCTGCTTTGAACACGTGGGACAACACCAGCTATAGCTAACTGCCTGACTGATTAATCATCTCTGCAAAATCCAGGTGTAATCTCTGTTCTCAGTTACGAGTCCTTGTGACAACGTGAAGGATTGGAGGGAGTCCCATCCATTTTCTGTCACTTCACCACCCAGAGCAATTATTAAAGTTACAAACTGCATTCTCAGGAAGCTGTATATTTGCTGAGGCTGCTCCTTCAAAACCCTAGGCATTCAAAGTAATTCTGCACTCTTTCAGTGCCTTCTCATCCACGCTTTAGGAGTATTTGAACTCCTCCAGTTCTGAACACAAGTCCTTTGGTATATTTGGTTAAAGAAAAAGGTAACAAAATCATACAGGCAAAAATTATGCTACAAGTAGCATTAGTAATTTCGGTTCCAGTTCAGCAAAGCTCTTTAGGACATACTTAATTTGTCTGCTTTTCTGAATCAGAGTCATAATTAAAATGTTCTTAATCACCATTTTTATTTAGAGAAGGAAAATGTTTTTAAGACCAAATCAAAGGGAGACTGTAACCAGATTACTAATACAAAGAAATGGAGTAAAGGATTGGTGAAAAAAAGGAACGTAAAGTTTAAACCAGTTTAGAAACACAAAATTACTGCTGAAATATTACAATACCTAAACCCCCTACCCTTTTCCAACCTGCCGCTCAGATTAATCATCATTAATGTAATTGGCTGATTTTCTAAATGCACCTTCCCCAGGAGAAATATTAAGGCAGAAGATTTGAAGTAGGAGAGTATGAGTGGCTCTCTAAATCATTTCAATGGAGGCTCTCCATAAACACAGAACAGCACAGAAGGAAGCTCAGGGACATCTGCACCAGATGCTGACAAATGCAAACTGTTGGTCGAGAGGAGGTGGCTGCTGCAAGGACAGACGAAAGACCTAGGAACTCTCGAGGACAAAATGCATGAGGATCCAGAGGAAGAATTTAGTTCAGGCAGGAAGCTGATGTGCTCCTTTGCAACCTGATTATCACTGAACTGTCAGATTTCAGGCTGAAAGCCCTGTGAGGACTTTGCAGGCATAATAAGAGTGTCATGTTTTCTTTCTCTTCTGTGCCAGTGACAACTTACATCTTCTCCTCTTCATTGTGCATAAAAAAAATGTTGAGGAACAGCATAAAAATCTCAGTGAAGTTAGTTTTTTCTCATGTTCAGGGAAGACAGATGATAGCTGAAGACTGCCAAGTGCCTGGAATACACTCAGGGGTTCTGCAACCTCTTCCCTGCCCCATTCCTGGGGCTTGGCTGCTCGTAGCCAAGGACAGTCGCAATATGGTGTAGCAGTGTCATTTTGCGTCCCGACTGGTGGGGAAGAGCTTTGAAAGGCCTCCACAGGGACCTCCACCCCTTGCCTTGCGAGTTCCATTCAGACTTAGGCCCTTGCTCTTGGTTGTTGCTTGAGAGGCATCTGTGTTTTATGCCTGTTTGTGCCTAGATTCCAAAACCTTCTTCTCACAACACAAGGCGACTAAAACATTGTCTGACAGATCATTCTACTTGTTTTTAAGACAAATCTCCAGATGCAGTAGCTAGGCTAAGGAGAATGCTTGGACTGGGGGCTCATCTCAGCATGAACAGAGAACTTCTTAACCTCCAGCTAGTGGTTAACCTGAATCCCTCCAAACGAAGCTCAAAGAATTTCTGTCAGTGGAGAAAGGTGTGGCCAGACATAAGGCTAGACATGTTACCTCTTGAAGTCCAGAGGAGAAACCAGACCATAAAACCAAAAACTTCTAAGGTTTGTTTTCTAGATGTGTTTTATTCACCTCATCCAAAACAGAAGTCAATATATATTTCTGTTCATTGGTAAGGTATTATTTGTGTGGTAGACACAAGCATAGACACAATACGTGTGTGGATAATAGCATTCCCAGAGCTGAGTAGCTACCTCTTAATCACCCCCACCTCCTACCTCTTTGATCCTTGAAAATATTTACCTTATGTTGAAAGCCAAAACCTCCTTTAACCAACTAAACTATGCGCTGCACAAACTTTTGTAAAACAGCTTCAAAGTTGTTTTTTTTTCTACCAAAAAAATCCCAACTTGATTTGTTTGGTAAGGTCTATTCTCTATAAACTTGTTTCGATTCTCTGTTTATGGATCTGTTCCCTCCTGGAAATACAGGATGCATCTGCTTGCTTGGTTATAAAGGGCTTCTGTGCGATGACACATTCACAGATACGCCCGTCCCGCATACAAACTGTCTTTCAGAGCTGTATCAAAAGTTGGCTTAATGCTTTAGATCAGCAGCTGCAAAGTCGGGTCTGAGTGGGAGCTTCTCAACACTTTACACTTTGGCCTATGTAATTCTTGTTGTTTGAAAGTAAATTTCTGAACTACTGTCTCTGACTATTTGGGGCATTTTTTCTCTTTGCTTTTCACTGACACTATAATGTCAGGACAGTTATTTCCCTATTTACTTAATTTATCTTTTAAGTACAATTCTGAATTTTGTTCTCTGGTAAGATCCTGTGTTTGCCAATTCTTAACCAATACCCTACCACATTTGTACAAATCCTTACATTGACTACAGAAGGTCCTGAAATCTTCAGCAATACCGTGAGCAGCTTCTCCTGTCCCCACAAATCTAGCACTGCCCCTCTACAAAGCTTTTGCTCTGCATTTTTCTTGCTAACTTTATTATGTTTATTTTATTTTGTCAGTATCACTCTTCTTTTCCAGCTCTGCCAAGAACAGTTTGCAGCCTCCCAATTAATTTTAAGCATATCTTTCAATTTCAAGACGAATGCAGATTAACTGTAACAGGCTTGCGTGGAGCTCCATGTAATGCTTTTAGAGCTCTGAGGCACTTTCTTAGGTAGTGTCTGACAGAGTTGCCTCGGTGCTTTCCACAGCAGTTACTTTTTGTGGAATAGTTGGTTTGGGGTGATAAAATCTTTGTTTTCAGAGCAAAGGAACAGAAAAAGTAAAGGGGAAAAAAAAATCACTAAATTATGTAAAATGGCACATTCAAGTAAGAAAACTGTCTCCAAATAATTAAAGATGAGACAATTAATCCTCCACAAAGAAAAATGAGGGTGGTCACTGAATTCTGAGCATAAATGCCCATGTCCATTAGGTCCAAGTGCCTAAAAATAAGACTGTGTCAGCAAGATTGGGAAAAAAAAATAAATTAAAAAATCCATGAAATGTCTGAGAGACTGACTAAAAGCTTCCATGTTTTGCAGTGGACTTGGTGGGAAAGAAAACAAAGACTTTTCAGGAAACATGGAAGAAAACTGGCATAAGGTGTGGTTCTTTCTGGTGCCATCCACAGGGGTTTAACTGTTTGGCACTGCTGAATCATACTCACCACTGGCAGGGTAGCCACCTTTGCTGTAGGCTGTGCCCAGAACACCGTCAAGGATCAAGATTTAACACCACAAAAAGTAAAGCAGAGTATTTTCATTGGCAGATAACACATAGCATTATTTTGTCAAAAAAAGCAAGTAAACTGGAAGCTAGTTCATTTCCCAGGTTTCTTAAGTAAAGGAGTAAAGACTGCTTCTGAGTTTCAGATACTTACAGCCAACGGCACTCTAAAACTTCAGTGTTGCCTACAACAGAATTCACACTACCAGTTTACACTTCAAACTTACTAATATAAACATAAAGCATTCATGCAGTTCATCTGCCATGTATGCCATGTAGCTGTGCTGTCAATTTTGTCTACAGCAGGGATTAGACTGGGACGCCTCCACAAGCAGCATTGATCTTTCACTCACACAAAGCTGTGTGCAGCTTACTATTAATACTCAAGCAAGCCACGTTTTACCCCTATTTATCGCAGCGTGGTTCAGCCAGGAATTGCTGGTTTCAATAAAAATGAATAATTTTACCAGTAAGCAACACAAACTTGAGATGCCCTTCACCGGTCTCAAAATATCTTTTTTTCCTGGACTGCGTCCATATTGTATATGTCAATGGTAGCTGTAGCCTAGCTGAAGTGATTCAGTCAGATTCAAGGCATATAGTGGGGATTTTAATACAGGTATTTATGCTGAATCAAAGATTACTTCATTTTCATATAAACTTGTGGCATCCTGGGCATACTTAGGAGCCAGCTCTTATCACTTCACTCCCTAAGGGGCCCCTGCGGATATACATTTTAAAAGCAGGGCCTACTCCGCTTGTCAAAAGAGACTGCTACGAAGCGACTAGAAATAAACTAGCGTAGCTGGTGGAAAAATCCTGAACTTGGCAGAGGCTTCGGCCCGTGGCTCTCAGCCTCCCAGCCCAGCAAAACAAACGGCTGATAACACTGAGGCGGGCTGGGAGAGCCGCTGTTCAAAGCGGAGCTGCGTCGCTCTCAAGGTCAGCTATTTGAGGTACGATAAACAGGAAAACATGGCGGCGGCTGCCCCCGCCCCAGGCGGCCCGGGC
>VWZK01016720.1:137733-199114 GCA_013396935.1 Baryphthengus martii | reverse complement strand
TATGCTAGAGGGATGGGATGTCATCCAGAAGGACCTGAACAAGCTGGAGAGGTGGGCCCAGGTGAATCTCATGAGGTTCAACAAGACCAAGTGCAGGGTCCTGCACTGGCATCAGAACAATCCGCACCATCAATACAGGCTGGCAGATGAAGTGGTAGAAAGCAGCCCTGCAGAAAAGGACTTGGGAGTGCTAGTGGACGAGAAGCTGGACATGATCAGACAGTGTGCACCTGCAGCCCAGAACGCCAGTTCATCCTGGGCTGCATCAAAAGAAGTGTGGCCAGCAGATCGAGAAAGGTGATTCTGCCCCTCTACTCTGCTAAGACCTCACCTGGAGTACTGTGTCCAGCTCTGGAGCCCTCAGTACAAGAAGGACATGGACCTGATAGAATGAGCCTGGAGGACGGCCACGAAAACGATCAGAGTTGCAACCCCTCTCCTATAAAGAAAGGCTGAGGGAGCTGGGGTTGTTCAGCCTGGAGAAGAGACACAGGGGAGACTTAACATTGACTTTCCATTACCTGAAGGGGGCCTANTTCATCCTGGGCTGCATCAAAAGAAGTGTGGCCAGCAGATCGAGAGAGGTGATTCTGTCCCTCTACTCTGCTAAGACCTCACCTGGAGTACCGTGTCCAGCTCTGGAGCCCTCAGTACAAGAAGGACATGGACCTGATAGAATGAGTCCGGAAGACGGCCACGAAAACGATCAGAGTTGCAACCCCTCTCCTATAAAGAAAGGCTGAGGGAGCTGGGGTTGTTCAGCCTGGAGAAGAGACACAGGGGAGACTTAACAGTGACTGTCCATTACCTGAAGGGGGCCTAAAAGGAAGGCTGGAGAGGGACTGTTCACAAAGGCCTGTAGCGACAAGATGAGGGGCAATGGTTTTAAACTAGACAAGGGTAGATATAGACTGAATACTAGGAACAAGTTCTTTAGTAAAACACTGGAACAGGTTGCCCAGGAAAGTAGTTGAGGCCCCATCCCTGGAGATATTCAAGGTGAGGCTCGACAAGGCTCTGGGCAACCTGATCTAGTTGAGGATGTCCCTGCTCACTGCAGGGGGGTTGGACTAGATGACCTTCAGAGGTTCCTTCCAACCCAAACCATTCTATTAAAGTTCTGCTTCCTCTCTTTTCTGAAATCCAATGGTCCTGAAAACAGTCTGCACATCCACTATAGGAACAGAAAAGTTGACATAGGGGAAAAAAAAAGAAAAAAGAAAAAACCAACCTGCACAGATAAAGCTACCATAGAAAAATGAGTAAAAAACCCCAGAACTTTTAGAAACACTTAGCTATTTTAATATAGCATAAAAGAAACTGGCAAAATACATTTCGAAAAGTATAAAAGAGAAAAAAGAAAAACTCATCTAGCCCTATCATAAAAAGTGAAACAAAAACGTTCATTCTAACAGCCAAATTTATACTTTTACAAAAGAGAGATGAAAGGACACGATCACGTGGATTTCTGAATAAGCTATTTCAGTGTATATATAATATACTTGAAAATGAATGTCTCTGCAACTAAAAGGGATGGAACACAGGAGCTGCCTGAAAAGCCACCTGGCCTATTCCCCTGCTTTAAGACTGGACCCATCGCAGTCAAAATGACTGCTGGGGAATGGCTGTCTAGCCTGTTCTGAAAAATCTTGATGAAGACTGCTTCTCAGTGAAGAATTAACGAACAGCTCACCAGATCCTTGGCAAGCTCACTCCAACGTTACATTACTCTTTGTCTCTCCAAGTTTCTTCCCGATGTCAAACTTACATTGTGTGTGCTCTGTTTGAAGCCCTTGATCAGCATCCTGACACACTGTGGGCACTGAGAACAGACTATATCATTTAGAGTTAGCTTTTCCACACATGGCTTGGAATGGTTTTTGTCAGTCCACTCCTGACTAAACAAACCACTCTTCTACTCATTCCTCCTCATTTTTTCACAATGTTCTGTTTAAATTAACCTACGCCAATGGCCCAAAACCACTGGAATATTTGTTAAAAAAAAAAAAAAAAAAGGAAGTAAGCAGCAGCAGAAATTCTGCTCAGGGGTGCAGGCAACTGCAGCAAACATGTATTCCTGACACTGCATTCATCAAAGAGGTGATGGGATGTTTGATAACATGAGTTGGAGCAAAAATCTGATCAGCTTCCCAAAGCTTTGACAAGATTATAGAGCTGCTGTGAAACCAGCTAGCACGTACTGTGGGAGCCTGTGTGCTACTCAAAGAGACTTTGTTAGCTGATGGGTGGGAGCTGAAGGGTCCCCTATTAGATGCTGAGAGCCTCACTGCAGACACATGAGCAGCACAGCATCAGACACAAACCTGGTTCTGGCTAATTGATTATCTTTTTGCTGGAAGTGACACCAGGGCTGACTGGTGGTTTATCTCCTGTCATTTGTATTTCAAAACAGCCTTTAAACAAATCACCCTCCTCACACATCCAGCGAGCCAGAGGCAGCGCCGAAATAAGGTGTGGGAAAGCAGTTTCACAGCATTATTACACAGAGCATGTAACTCTTCAAAGACTGCTTTGTATGCAACTACATCACACACCATAAAACAAATCAGTAATCCCCATCTCTAAGAAGAAATGTATCTCTAACCCAACATTTACCTCGATAAAGGATAATATTGCAACTACACAACTGTGAAGTCAGCATGCCATAAATCACTACTAGAGCTTTCCCTTTACAAAGAGAAAGAATGTATTTTTTCTATAAATTACAGTAATACAAACTTAATGTATGAATCATATTAATCTGTTGACTTAAAATTATTTCAAGTATGTCAGAGATCCTTAAATGTGTACAATGAGGTAAAATTTGAGATACGCTGTACAGAATCAGCTAATATTGAGAGAAGGCTTGAAATGCTTATGTTTGAGTAAAAGGTAAGGAGGTTGGTTGAATTATCTGAAGTCAGATGTAATGTTCAACCTCATTACAGATTTTGAAGTTCTCTGCATGCTGAGGAGCACACTTTCCGCTGCAGGTCTGTAGAAATAACTAGAAGAAGCTTAAACTAATTGCTCCAGGTAAGGTATATCCTTGCACACTTCAACTCCCTCCACTTCTTGGCCTCCCTGTCCATTTCAGTCCCCTTCCCCTCTCTTTGCCCCTCCTCCCCTTTAGCCCCCTCCCCTCCTTGGCCTCCTCCTGCACTTCAGCTCCCCTCACTGCCCTCTTCCTTCATTCCAACTTCATTCAGTCATACTCCCTGCCCTCTTCAGCCCCCTTCCCTCCTTGGCCCTCCCTCCTCCTGCACACTTGAGTCCCTGTTAATATCCCAGCTACTTACTGTCTCCCACTCACCCTCTTGGCCACATACATACACACACTCACACCTGCCGCCCGGCACTTGTCCTCTTCTCTCTTGTGGGCCTCCTGCATCCCATCTACTCTTAGACTGACACCTCCCTTCTCTCGACCTCTCATNCCCCCTTTAGCCCCCTCCCCTCCTTGGCATCTCCACACACTTCATCTCCCCTCCCCTATGAGTCCCCCTGCTCTTCCTCTACAGACCCCTCTCTGCTCTCTACAGTCCCCCTCTCCACCCTCAGCCTCCACTTTTGCCGCTTCTACCACTGCTTGTACATTCTGCTTTACTTCTGACACCAGTGAGAGGTGTTCTGGGCTCACTGTCTTTGCATGATAGACTGACAAAGCCACAGGGAAACTTGCACTTTTGGAACACTGTGGGTTGGAGTCAAAAGCTTTCCCAAAGAGCAGCAGTAGCCTTCTATGCAATAGAATTTAAACAGCAAAATCCACAAGCCGCTTCCATGTAGTCTCCTGCTTGTGAAAATTCAGCATATAAATGAGTATAAAAAACCACCTGCTTCCTGTGTGGCAGAGTAATATAGACATGTAATTTGAAAAGAAAAAATCATACTCAAGTTTGTCTCCAGTGTTATGAAACCTGCCATGGCAGCTGAAGTAACAACCTGGCTCTCATGTTTTGGTTCAGCGCATTACCGGTACCACCAAACCTGAGACAGGCTCACAAGACGATACAGGATGGAAATATCAGGACTAACCATCCAATCTCTCTTTCAAAAAGAAAGGCACTGTCATGACAAACACAGGTACCAAGGGTAACTTTCCTTCTACAGTAATTTACAGAGTGTGACCCTGAGAGAAATAACAAAGAAACATTTCAGCATTATACAACTCTGATTCAATGTAATTTGGAGCTTGATAATAGACTTCATTCTTGTGAAAATTATAAAGCATTAAACCTGTATTTCAGAGTCAGGCCAGTTTCAGCCCTAAAACATTGCCTTGGGCAACTTTCTTATGCAAGGAAAGGAAGCAGCTCATCTAGGAGAGGCCTTTATAGCTAGTGAAATGAAACAATAAATAGGAGCAGGAGAAAAAGAACAGGTGTTCACTTTGTTCGGCTATACTGTAGATCAAAAGGGCTGTGCAGAATTGATCTTTGCCCCCAATTCAGTCCTCTCTAAAGTCACAGGTAAGAATTAGCCAGACAATGAGGGTGGGAAATATATTAAGAAATGTGGTCTTTAATGCATGAATAAATATGCCACCCTAGATATTTCACATATATACTGTAATTTCATTATGACAAAGAATAAAACCAAATGCACTAAAAGACCTTAGAAAAGTCAAATCTGCAGAGGACTCAAAGACTGAATGCAAAGATTGCCCAGAGAGTCCTCACAATAGGAAGCAAAGGCTGATTATATGGAAAATACCCAGTGTTTTAGATATTAATTCTTGGGTAAAACTGCAGGTTGGTGACTCTCTTTACTCCTTGTGGAGGAAAAGATGTGCTTAGACTCTTTATAAAAGATGTGAGAGACTCTGGTTTCTCCTCTTATTCAATGGTTGGCATCTGAGGAGGACTCTGTCCGTTCTATCTTTGATCCTGATCTGCGTCCTCCCGAATCCAGTATGAGAATCCAGCTTGTGAATCCAGTTCCCATTTGTCACTGTGTCCAGTCTATATATATATATATTCCATTTTAATATTATTATTTTCATTTAAGCTGTTCTAGTTTCCTTTACTAATTGATAAGTCTCTCTCCCTTATTCCCTTTCTCTTCCCCTTTGAGGAGGGAGGGGGGTTAACAGAGAACATCTGTTGTAGGTCTAGTGGGCTGCCCTGACCCTAAATCTTGGCAGATGTTGGACCAGACACATACCACAGGATTCTCTTGACTCAGCAGGTTCGGCACCTCAGCACAGGCACCTTTCGCTGTCTCAGAGCATCCCAGCTCCCAAGGCCAAAAGTATGGGGAGAGTTACTGCTCAGAGATTCTTCTGTGCGTGAACGCTCAGTGTTTGCACAGCAAACATCTTCCCCTCTCTGGCACAACCTTGTAATAATGATCTATGCCTTAACTCTTCTGAGTATCTTTCTTCTTACTTCCTCCTTTGACACACAGTAATTTCTAGAGTAGTCATAGTCATACCAAGAGAACAAGACAGCTTCACTGGCACCCACAAAATCAACACACAAACATTTAGAACAATTTAGTATGCACATTGATACCTGGATCTGTTCAGTGAATTATGATAAACCACATATCATAAGTGATGATCTTGTTACCAAGTTCTGTGGCCATCTTCTTTCAGAACACAATCAATGTAACTGTCCCTGTATTTTCTTGCAAGGATATCTATCACAAGCAACGATTTAACCAAGCATTTTTCAAGTTACCTGAGCTGAAAGCCAGTATGTGTGTATGCTGCCATGACCGTAACACTTGAGAATCTCAGAAAAAATTAATGAACAGTCTCTGAAACATACTCTTTATCTTTACAGATAGAGCTCTCAGGTACAGAGAGTTTAAAGGTGGATTTAATTTCACTGAATACTACCATGGAAGAGCTACACATCTACCCCAAGCCAAACATTAAAGCTCCCTCAAAAGCTAATAAAGGGAATGCACTTCCAAAGCTCACTTAAATACATTCCAAAATGCCAGACAGAGGTAGGATGAACTACCTACTGGAAGTCAATCAGTCTCTCCCTTTTATGATCGCTCGGGAGGCCTAAATGCAAGTTTAGGATTCATGCCTTACTTCTGCATACTCAGACTATAATCCCCCACCTATTTCAGGACATCTGAGTCAATTTTTCCACATCTGAAATATGTGGAAAACACCTTTCCTTCCTCCAGAGAAGCCTCCAGTCCTATGCAGGGTACCTCAAAGGGAGGGAGCCTCTGATGCTCACAATCCAGCCTAAGCAATTTTCTGTGAAAGACCTTATGATGGAAAATTTTAGACACAAAAGAAAATACTAAGGGGTTGCATGATGTCCATTTTTTAAAAACTCAACTGTATTGGGTTTGGGTGAGCTGGAGTTAATGTTCTCCAGAGCAGCTCTTATGGTGCTGGGCTTTGTACTGGGAGGCAGATATGACGCCANTACCTGGTGCTCAGCCAAGGTCAACCCACCACATCAACTTTTTCCACTAGTTAAATAGATGACTTGGTTTTTCAGTAAACGTGCTGGTGTCAGCCTGACTACTACCCAGGTATTTAGGGTATGTCAGGGTGCCAGGATGCTTAATGTTGACATTATCTACCTGTGACAGCTTCAACAACAAAATGTTAGCTGGGGAAGGAGACACCACGTACATCTGTTCATCAATCCTGCTGAACAACAGGAAGCCTCAGAAATGGTGATGGAACTCATGAATAACCTGAGAGCACAACACAAGCTTGTTCTGGATTTCCAAACTCTAATCGGGACTACTAAATTTAGCACCATGTACAGAACAAAATAATACAAAGCACAGAAAAGCTGACCCATAGGTATTTGATCAAAAGTTGGAGCTTTTTTTGACACCTTTCACTTTATCAGTACAGCATCCTACTCAGATGGAATTTGTTGGTGAGCCAAGTGTACCATAAAAAAGTTTACTACTTTTTTTCCTGTTAAGTCATAGTCCTCCTTGTTTCTCTTTTTTCCCCTCAATTGTTTTTGTTCATCATACTTTTTTCAGTGTTAGAGCTCTCCAAATTTGCATAATAAATTTTATCTCATTCCTACTCTTTTTCTAGAAACTTTCCTGCCCTTATTAATACCATGTAACAATGAAACAATGACATGCCTCAGCCTTTGGAAAGTGAATTTAAAGCATTCTGTACAACTCATAAAATTTACCTTGCTCATGTACTTAAAAGCTTGAACTTAAAGGCCTCTCTGTGTGAGAAGCAGACACATTTGTTATATATGCTTTTTTTCCAGTAACTATAGGATTAGTTACTGTTACACCATTAGGAAAAGTGTAGGCTGGAAGACATTTCTGGAGTAAGGTATTTGTCTATTTATTTGTCCACCTCATATACGCATCTAGAAGTAATGTGGGGTATTTGAATCATCTGTTAGCAGCAACTAGTCTGAATAAGAAACGTTTTCCCCCTATTGTATCTCACTACCTGTCACACCTTTCTTTTGCCTTTTCCTATTAACTATGCTGCCGAACAAAGAGTAAATATAACTTTGGCACTACTTTCTAGACAATTTTCAGAGGCTGTAATCCATTTTAGCAATCCATTTCCCAAGGAAGTCCTCTCTCCTGTTCTTTAGAGGACCTTTCCTAAAAACTTTGGCTTCATGAGGCAAACATAACTCAGGTGCTGAAGGTGAAGGGAAGAAGAGGAGCCAGAGATGTGCTCCTACTTTACTAGCACTTTAGTGAAATGTGAAGGGTTGAACTGCATGCATTAACTAACTGGAGAGAAGTGAAGCTGTCGTGGACCGAGGACTATCTGGAATTCATGTTGCTGTTGCCGATTACTTTCTCTTGTACGAAAACGAAGAGCAGAGAAGAAAGGTTTCTTAAAAATAGATGAGGAGAGTTATGCAATCTCCAACAGGAAATCAAAAGGAAGATTGTGTTCATGCTTTCTGTTCACACATGTAAAGCATGACTCCACATATTTAATCTTGTTTTTGGCGCAATCAACAATACTTTGATGGGTAATTAGATGAGGCTGTATTAAATACGTGCACTGGAAAATTAAGCCTTAAATTTAAAGTCTTCCATAAAAGGGCATTTTTAATGCTCCCTCCCTTACAGATTGAATTTTTATCAGCTAAAACAAATAACATGTAGCTGAATAAAATTATCGTGCTGCTCATAAAGAAAATCCAACCTGCAACAGCTTTTCAGAGAGCTTAAGTAATGTCCTGCCATCAACCGATTGAAATACACAGTTCACAAACTCTTAGATTGACTTTTTTATATCTCCATCTACACTGCACAAGTTACAAACATCTCCAGACACTCTAACATTTTCTTAAACCCAAATGACCAAACACGTGTTCCACAGAGAAACCACTGCAACGTCAGTGTTCCTACTTTACTCCACATACTCCGAAACATCAAGTTCAAGGGAAAAAAAATTAAGATTTGGAACACTCTTAAAATGCTCAGGTTTGTGTTATTGCCTGGGCTGCGGTGAAAGCTGAATCCTAGAGATGTACCCTTCACAGAAATGGCTCTGTCCCTATCTTCAGCGTGAAAAGGAAATTTTCAGTGTGCTGCTTTCAGTTCTTTTAACAGGATGCTAGGGAAAAGCCAGTATTTGAAGTATCCGCACCAAAGCTATGTAGAGTTCAAAACACACATGTTAAACTATATCTTGAAGTGATTACGGAAAGTAATACATTCTGTGGCCTTTACTCTGGACCAGGATTAAACTATTAATCTGGTTCTAGGGTGGCTGGCTGGGGAGATGAGGCAACTCTACATTTTGTACTTAGAATAGTTTTCCCAATAAGGTCTGCAATATACCTACATTAAACTACATTCCATGGGTAAACTATTCTTCATAGCTGGCTATCACGTTACTGCAACCATAACTAGATAGAGATCCATTTAGTAAGTGCAGGATGTCATAGAAAGAATACAAACTTTGATAATGTAAACTTTATGGCTCACATTGGCACACTGCTAGTTTCACAACCCCAGAGGTGTATGATCAGTATTTACCAAAACCAGAACCTTACATGTGCAGGGTTTTATCTGTTTTCTTGTCTAAATCTGTAGGAAACACCCAAGTCAAACTCTTTACAATACTTAATGTACCTCAGTATGGAAAGAAAATAAAGCAATAAACAAGGAGCAAGATGTTCTGCAGAAAGTTTGTGTAGTGAATCAAAGGAGGATAGCACACTGACACCTATTACATCTACTATAAATGCAGCCAGCAGCTTCTGAGACCTCTGCAGTTCTGATGACAAGAAATAGGACAGAAGCATCAGAAAAGGATCACTCTATACTTGCCCTGCCTCTTACACTCTTTATTTAAGGCTCTTCAGAGGACATAGAGCCTCAGTTAAAGCAAACACACCCAGCTCTATACAGCTTGGAAAAAATGAAAACTTACTCTCTATTGATCTGCTCCCTTCTATGTATGCTACATTCACTTTAAAATTGCAAAGGAATGAAAAAAAAAAATAAATGTATGAGTGGATGGTGTGAATTAAATCCCATCGTATTAGAAGAACAAGCCTAATTCTTTTTCAGATCAATGCTATCACATACACACAGAGAAAAGGCACTCCCAGCACATACTGGGACATACTCAGATTTTCCAGAAGTATTTTGTCTGACAGATATAATATAATTAAGTTAATCCAAATACACTGCAAGGCCCCTAAGTAATAAGAAATCTTAGTACCATACAGCAACCACAACTTTTCAAAGCATTTTCAAGCTTTTTCCATGAACTGTGTTTCCCACACTTTTTGGATGATGGCATAGTACATGGGGGATGGAGATACTCACCTGGTGGTGTCCAGCCTGAAGTTCAAGTTTCCCCCATGGATAATGTCTACGAAAACTATGTAGGCTTTGGGGGATTTTAACTTTATTTTCCCTTAAACAGTCAAGATAAACTGTATTCTTTCACAGCTGGTAACTGAGCCCCAGCAGATCTCTTATCTGCATGTAGTGTGACTGTTTTTATGGCAATAATGAATCACCAGCAGCAGGACAGGACAATTCTGTAGTTGAACTACAGAATAATCTCAATTCAGTGATTTGGTTATTTCTGGAAGAAATGAACCACATGAGCAGCAGGTGCGTACGCTAATAGAACGACTTTGTGTTTTAATTAAGCAGTGTTTCCCTGCAGAGTAATTACACATATTGTTTACTCAACTTTTTTAAAGACCATTCAGAAAAATCTGTAATCTCTTTCTTTCCCAGACTACAAATACAAGATCTCAAGAACTTTTTTTTGTTTTAAAAAAAGTAGCGAACACACTTAGTAGGTCCTATACATAGACAATAAACACTTGCTAAGTACAGTTTCATAAAGGAGCTTTTATAACAGAAGATGTTATATGAACTCCCATCAAAAACTGGTTTGTCTCAGATAATGCCACCGATCCTACTGAGTGTAGTGTGCAATGCCACGGATGTCAGAAAACTAATCTATCTAACCCAGTAGTTATTGTAATGTACCGCTTGAAATTGAAACCAAGGAGCCTAAAGAAGAAAAGAAGATGGATTTAATGAGACACTGACTTCCTAAGCTTAAGCAACAAATACAGCATATTCCTCAAATGGCTGACAACCTCTAGACCCTCTGACTACCGTGCATCACTCCAAAGGTGGTCTAAGACAACATCTCCTGCTGCACAACTGGCCTCACTTCTGGCCTGAGTCCCCCCCAGCTACAGCTGCTACTGCTATTATTCAGCAATTCATCAATTACTCTGTATTATTCAGTACCAATCTCTGCTGTGGAAAAACATTATTATGTTAGCAATATTAGGTTAATATTACAGAACTGAAATTAACAATGCAGCAAAAATACACTTGTTATTTCTTTATGTATATTCACGGATTTTTCCTTGGGCTTTGCCTGTTCACTCCAGTTGGAGAGACAGACTTTACGGGGAAACAAGTCAATTCCCAGGCAGTAGAAAACCTTAGACCTGAAGGCGATTCAGCCAAATGTAACACTGACATCTAGAAATACAGATGCAAATAGCCAAATTCAGAAACACTGCATGTGGACGCAGCTCTGCTAAGGCCTCTTCTCCAAACTGCGCTCAGACAGCACTTCGGAGCTTCCTCCAAAACCACAATATACTCTCTGCCTGAGAGACTGTTATAAATTCTGTCTTTCAAAAAGAAATTTGCTTCACTCTTAAAAAAATAATGTACATTAAATGTTGTTTAACAGAAAGAATTTTAGGTGGGTTTTTTACATCCTTCTTCATGCTAAATTGTACAAATTCAGATTTTGTTGCATCTCTTAAATTTAACTCCACTACAGAGATATACCTCCCAGAAAATGAAGATGGGAAATCATCCTTATATTACAGAAGAGATGTGTCAAGTGTATGTCACATAACTATTAAATTGAAAAATGGAACTTGCAGGAAAATCTGAGGATGTTTTCAAGAGCTAAAAGCCCCATTTTCACTTCCTTCTCTTGCATAGGCATAACTTTCTTGCAATATTTCAATAAGGATTCTTTTTTTTTTTTTTCACAAGGTTCTCTCTGTCCATTGTCCAAGTGAGATTTGCGATTTTCTGTCAGTGTAGCACTTCTACTGCATCCTGGAAAAGCCAGTTCAGCAACTTTCTCAGAAATGAGGAGTATGTATAAATCAGAGTTTGTAAAGAACATTTAGCAAATACAGCTTACAGTCCAGATGATGGTCTTTCTGTAATCTTAAAAAAAAAGAATAAATAATAAAAAAAAAGTAATATATTTAAAGTATCAAGTTTGTCTTGAAATAGATCAGGAAAACAGCCCAAGAAGTGGCTTGGCATTTTTCTCCCTTAACGATTTTACTGTAGAGGCACACTTATAAAAACCATCTAGCTTGAATCTATCTTATCCAGCGACTTTCCCAGTTCCTCCAATTAACAAAATAGCCCATACGAAATCCCATCATGAGAAGAATAGTTATTATACTGGTGGGAATTGGCATGATGCATATTTTTGCTAAAATTAATCAAAGTCATGATGGTGTCTTTCCGTACTTATTCAAATGTTAGCGCATTTGAAATTCGTATTTTCTTTATGGCTTCATAACACATGTTACTATTGCTTGTGGTTTACTTGCTCTGTGTATTTGAACCTTAAACTTGATCACTCAAAACACAGGAAACGTTAATGCCAATCTTACTGAAATCACAAGGAACTTCACAGGACTCTTTCAGCCCAAGGAGTCTATAAATAAACAGCAGGGAGGAAAAATCACCACTTTAGCCAGTAATATTAGAAAGACCCTAACAATGACAAGATACTATTCAGAACATTAGAAAACAGAAGATACACTACTCAGAATAACCTCAACAAATATCTGTGGTCCAATTGTGTAAGATATGGAATAGGAGTTTGAGAACAGTATTACTTTTAGGTTTATTATATGCTTTATCAATAAATATGAAGCAAAATTGCTTGAACATTATCTCATGTTCCTCTTTTCTCCCTCTTCTTTTTCTACTTGACATTCATACATTTTTTTACAGCTAAGTCTCCCATCAATGCTCCTCAAAATTTCAGATTTGAGCTCAATAATTTTTCCATTAGAATTTCATAAATTAAGCAATCCTCATATTCCATGATCGACGCTGACTGCCAAAAGATGCAGAATATTAATCAAGAGCAAGCCAGGCACAGCTTACCACCTCTGACCACACAGAATTTTTCAGAAAACATACTCAGCAAGTAATAAATTCTGCCTACCATCAATTACTGTTCTGCATGAGCTCTGCAGTCTAGTTATAGAGAAGATTTAACAGAATTGTAACAAGAACTCCTTTTGCCTTTATAATCTCCAGCTGAGGATGGTTACATGGCTAAATTACTCATCCTTGGCATAGCCTCATTTTCCTCTGAAAACTCGTTAAGTGAAAAACAAAACAACGCAGACTTCCGACTCCAGCTGAAATTGGTTTATTCTCAACAGAAATGTTATTTCTGTTGAAACGTGAAATACGTGAACAAGCATTACGCACTTTTGGTTGTTTCTTTCGTATTTTGCCTCTCTGAGCAATGGCATCAATTCTCAAAGGGATTCAGCAAGAAGACATTTGAAGAAATAATATGACACTGACTTTCTTCTTAAACTGAGATAAAATTATGCAAGAAAATGAAGATTGTAAAATTTTTGACACATTTTGAGAACTTACAGAAATACTCTTTTCTTTTTCCTTGAAAAAAGCCTCAGTATCAGTTACAAACAACCACGACATTAAAGAAAATGCCACTGGAAGGCAATTATAATCTTCACTACAGAAGAACTCTCAACTTACTACAGTCTTAATACATAGGTATGATGAGACATATGAAACAAATATAAACTGAGTTCCAAAGAAAAATTCACTGAAGAAGAAACAGAAGAGTGAAGCATGTCACTGAATGTGCACTCGAAGTGCTAGGTGCTCTGAAAATGTCTCTGTGTGCAAGTTGCCTAAAATCCTAACTTCCAAAGATTAACAGGTTTGCTTCCCTATTTGAAAAGAAAGTTGTAAATCTGATAGAACTCACCGTGCACTTGCTGTGGAAAAACACCAAACTCAATCTTGCCCCCAGCCAGCATTTACTTGGAACAGTTCTCTGACAAGTTTAGGAGCTAATCCTCCTCCTCTTCTTTCTTACCAAGACACTTAAATGTTACAAGCTGATATATTATTACACATACCGGTGAAAATATTCAGAATTTCAATGCTGCTCTGCTCAGTAGGAAATTCACTGCACACAGACTGGGGTTTTATGATCCCCCAAGTCCAAATTTACAAAGCCCAATGATGCCACTAAGAAATATATGAGCTTGCTGATGGCAGGTTTTTACTTCATGAAACACAATTCCTTCCTCTTGCTATTTGGATGACATACGCTACACCGTTCTTGCTGGAAAAAATAATTTCTTGAAGAACACAGGGTTTGTCATACCAGCCTTATGGATTTTCTTGCAATCACTTTTTGAGAGTATTATCTTATCTGTGCTAAAATAACAGTCAGAATTTATTGGGGGAAGAAGGTCTGAAAAGCCTTTCTAGCAGAAATAGATATATTCCAGCTGAAGACCTTTAGCATTACTCAGATTTTTGGAATCAGATAGATGCAATTTCATTTATTGTTTTCTCTGTATTTTGCAGCAGGATAACATCAGGAACAAACCAAAACTGATTTATAATGTCATTCACATGGAAACAAAATGCATTTAGAAATCCGATTTTACGATTCGTGTCCTGGTAAATTCAGAAGCATCACAACATGCTGGTAAGAACTGATTGCTGTGGTATGGGGCAGTATTTGATGAAAAAAATCTACCACAGGGACTGTGTAGCTTCTTTTGGCTGACTTTTATGTGCATGCCCAGTTTTTAAAATCTGCAAGAAAACTGAGAGTCACAAAAAACTCATTTGAGAATATTCTGTCTCTCATATGAGTCAAAACCAAATTATTTGAGTAAACCTTTGAAACATGGCCCAGCAGAAAGACAACTGACTTTTACCTTTGGCAATACCGCTTTGGGTCACTGCATTTACAGGAGGTCCCTGAAAACAATTAACAATGTTCTGCTGGACTAACTAAGGCGAGCAGAAAAAATACCCTTCCAACATAACTCTCAAGAATAGTGCAACATGAAAGCCAGGCTCCTTCATAAACCTTTTCCGAAGTGCAAAGAGAAGTACAACAGGAAATGTGAGAAAATAAGATACAGGGAATGAAAGTCCTTTTTGTAGCTCACTCTTGGCAGCCTCAGTACACCTCAGGCTGTAAGTTACTGAACAGCAGTGGTTGTTCCACGTTCCAGCAGCTTCCCCATAGACACTTGTGGTGTCTCTGTGATTAAAACAGAAAAGATAAACAAGATTTTCCTGAACTCTCCTTTCTGTGCTTAGCACGTCCTTACATGAGGGATGACAAAGGGTTCCATAAGGTCCATTCTGTCCTGAAGGAACAGCACATGGGGCCCAACGCTCTCAGCTCCACAGCCATGTGAGAGGCACTCAGCCAAACCACAGGTTGGCTCTACAGGTGATGGGTGGACGTGTCCAGCAAGTCAGACCATGACTCAGAGTAGCTGAATGTCCTCTGGTGACAGCTCCCTGCTGATTATCAGAGAATGCAGACTAACGGTTTAGAAGAAGCAATTAACTTTTAAATGGCTACAGAGAAGTGGCAAAAATTCAGCTCCAGTATTAGGGAAGAGGGTCAGTTTGATCCAAAAGCTGCACTAGTAGCTAGTAAACATAGCCCATGAGAAGACAGGAGGAAGAGAGAAGTGCATCAGATCACCAGAAGCAGAAGAGAAGCGGCTGCATGAAGATAGGAAGTTACATCATAACTTGGTGCTATGAAAAAAAACCACCTGTTCTAGCATTTGGCACTGATAAAGGGGAAGCAGATGCAACTTGCAGAGCTTTGTTTTGTTGCTTATTTTCTCTCCCTTCCTCAGTATCTCAGGATTGGAGCTGGAACACTGCATTCTCCTTTCTCATCATCTTTGAGGCTCTGGGGAGCAGCTGCAATGACACAGGGCACTGTTCGGAGGGCTCCAGTGGATGCCAGTTCACAGCAAGCCAGAAGGACTGAGTGGAAACCAGCAGTACCCAGAGCTGGAGTGGAGAACTGCATCTGAAACAGCCTTAGAGAAGAGGCTATTGTAACCTGTTGTTGAGCCACAGGAAAGGTGATTTTTTACACCACTGAAAAACTAGATACTGTAGGAAGCAGACTTCTTGTAACACTACCTGAGAGCAGGATTCATCTCTTTAATCATCCAGCTTAAGCCAGTCATCCAGAGCCTTGTTGTAATTGATGGAAAGAGATAAATACCACCAGAGGTGATTCAGCCCACCGATTTTAGATAATTACCATAGGACGATATAAGCCATCCTCTGGTGGTGCCTATTCTTTTCTATTGATTATTGAGCAAGCCCAGAGCACTTGCCAAGGCCAGCTGTTAGATGATCATTAGGTTAGGCGAGACTGAACAAGCAATTGCAGAAAACAAACTGGAAACTTGTCTAGTTTAGGAATTGGTCCCACAGCCTTTTCAGAGATGTAGGAGGTATTGACAAAGATACCTCACACAGAGATTTCTCCTTGCTGAAATAACTGCTGTATTTTCTTTTGCCTTGCAGAAAAGCAGAAGCGAGGTCATGGGAAAGACATACCTGGATACTTCTTCAAAAGATACAGAAACTGAGAGGGACGGCAGAGGAAACACAGAAGATGTGCATGCACCAACACCTGACACCGCATTTTCAGAATGCCTCTGAAAAACTTCTGCAGGGCCTTCCACATTGCTCTCCTTTTTTCAGAATCTCCCCTTACAATCTGCAATTTATGTACTTATTCAGAGAGGATATGAGGAGAGAGAAAAACCACGGGGTTCAAGACAGGTAAACAAGCAGTTCATGAAAGGTTTCAGTCAAGGACATACTCAACTAGTCACTAAATGTTCATGCATTAGCATTTCTAAGGCTTCAGGTGGTATTTCAGTCATGGTAGAAGCTTTTGATTCCTGAGAGGGGAGTCTTCTGGGGGAGAAGGGCACACTCCTCTATTTGAAGTAACAACAAACACAAGAAAACAATAGAAACGTAAAACTTCTGCATCCATGAACTTAATACAACAAATACAGGTAATTTCATTTCTAAAACTCAGTCTTTTCCACCTGTGTTTACATTCACACACCAGCACACACTTGCACGTTCTCTGTGTAGGTCCTGCAGCAGTTACAACCTAAAGAATTCAGTGACAGAATTACTACTCAAGGTCAGAAAGGTGATCTTAAGACATCACCTCCCCTGGCCAGCCCACTTCTGCAGTTCACTATCCCCATCATCATTAGTTTAGCTAATGCCAGGCTCTCCTGTTGCAATTTTAACCCAACATTTCCTACCCTGTCTGCAGCAAATGGGCAGAATATTGAGCTACCTTTCCTCTGCAGCCCTGCTTCCCGCATTCTCTCCTCTCTTATCAGCATTCCTCTTGTGGGGAGAGAGGGGGTGCCTAGCCAGTGAATTTCCATCTCTTCACTAGTAAAAGAACAGTATCCTTAAATATAGATCTTGGGTAGATAATGTCCTAATTTGTATTTAAGAACTGCTATCCACTACAAGTAAAATTATTCTGGTATTGAGTAAACCTGTTTTGCCTATGTAATTGATAAATGTTAACTAAGTACAGTCTGTAAATGAAGGCCTGCGTAACTTTTCTGGTTGTTTCATTTGCTAATCCAAATTTTAACTGATTATGTTCTTAATCTCTCTAGCTCTGCCTCATTGCAGCAATTATTTGCAATGAAGTTGATGCCACTTGAGAGATGGTCAGTTTTTGCTTCAGAGTTAAGCAATTGGTAGTTACAAACAATTGCCCAAGGAAGTGAATCATGTGTCAGACTTATCAAGTCCAGTCAACAGCTCTTGTGTTTTCCTGCATTCTCCAGTCAAGGTTTGCATTAGAATTATAGATATGTTCGTACATATGTGTGTTGGGCTTGATTAATTAAGCCGTGATTTTTAGCTAATGCAGCTAAAACTGTCAAACAGTTTCAGTTTTGCTAGATCCTGTTACAAATATAGGGGATGAAGCATTACGCTCAGGAAACAAACAAAAAACCCCAACCTAAAATGGGAAAAGGGCCTGTTGTACAAGAAACTAAATAAAGAAAAGTGAGGCAAAAAGCAAAACAAAGGAGCTGATCCTAAATTAAAGATCTATTCAATTAAATATGGCGGCACTCCAGCACCACACAGTACTTTCAGCGGAAACTTGTATGTGTGAGCTGTCAAACAGAAGTCAAGACCTTAAGTGACTTGCTGGACAGGGAACTAAATAAAACAGATGCATTATTTCATTTCAAAACAGATTTGTTTCATTAGGCATTCCTGTGAAATATTCCAGAGCATAAGTCGGTAGAAGCCAGCATTGATTTTCCTATCAATGAAAACCAAGTGAGAAAATATACAGTGAAATGACAGAGATCATCCAAATGATTCATGAGCTATGCATTGATTTCAGTTATTTATAAACTATTTCACTGTTTTTTTTTCTGGAATTACTTTGTTCCAAGTCCTTACTGCAAGCCACCCAACTACTATGAACATCATGAAAAATAATTTCAGTTTAAATCACTGGTAAACTAGCAGAAGTCATGCCCGAGAACAGAAAGCATCATCATTTCATCGACAAACTTCTTCCCATACTTTAATGATCTCCTTTAATTTTCTACCCTGCTTCCATAAAGCATATACTCCTCACTGCTCTATGCTGAGCATAGCAGACGAGAGGCTGACGGTGTTCACCCTCTGAAAACTCCATTAAAAAAGCATTAAGATGGTGACACAGAACAATAAAAGCAATAGAGAGCTCAGCTCCTGGAGAAATGTACCATATGTCCTTTCAAACTTACCCAACACAACAGATTATGCAGTTGGGGTGCTTAATTATATTGAGGTGTTGAAAAACGTAGATGGGCAAGGACAGATTGGGAACCCAGAGGTTAAAATAGGGATTCTTCATATATTTATTATTATTATGTGTGAGATGCATGAATAAAAGCAGGATAATCTGTGATCTACTAAAAATGAAAAATGTAAAACTTGCCTTTTGTAATATTTAAATTACAATTTAAATATTGTATTTATTAAATATTGTATTAATGAGACAATGCTTAACCCTTTATTGCACTGAGGAATGGGCTTTTTTTGATCTTATTTTCCCTTTCCTCTCCACTTCCCTGCCTACCTTTTATTCACTTCACTAAGAGTATATATAAACAAAGTAGGCAACTGCCAGCGCACGCAGGAACTTCAGTGGACACCAGCTCTTCAGATGCTGACTGACCTGTTTGAAAAACTGCATCACTCTTGAAAAATGCAAACACCACAGTTGATAGTAACCTACATCTTTCATCAAAATTCTGCCTTGCCGTGGCCTGCTTGCTGAGACAAGCAGCTTGTGACTCTGCTTACAGTAAGCTTTGGAGAACAACTGATCACAAACCTGGGCTCTAACAGTCACAGTCTGAATTTTTCCTCCTCTTAGCATAATAGCAAAGTTGGAAAAATAGGGATTGTAAATAAACCCTGCATTGCAGGCAGTCCTCCCTTTAGTCTTTCAGATGGTTTTAATCTACTTTTTCATCTTAAGAAATTGCTACAAATATCAGAAAAGACTGTCAAGCTATTCATCTGCTTCTGCTCCTGCCGTTGTGCAGGAAGGATTCTTCAATTCCGAATGAAACAAATTGGTCAAAGATGATTTATTGAAGTAGCAATAGATGGGGCTCAAAAGCACCACTGAAACTCATTGCCACCAACCTCAGTGGGCTTGCAGCGTATCATTAGAACACCTCAGCTCTGCAAACAGTGAAAGAAAGGTCCTTAAGTCTCAACATACAGCTCGGGAGAAAAAGTCACAAATGCAAACAGCGTAGCAAATAAAGTAGCCTCACCATATCAAGGTCCTACTTAAAAAATCTTGACCTATCATTGCTTTTCATGTGGATGAAACAAAGACCAGAGCAGGCACTTTCTAAACTGCCAACATTTTGTCCTAATAAATACTTTTAAAATATGCCCTAGCTGCATAAAATTATAAACCAGGAACATTTTAAAAATATACAGTATGTGGATTGATTTGTACTTGTCACATTAAGTGATGTAAATTACAGACCTATGGTTTTGTAAGAGAAAAATTACACCACCTCTCAGAGTATATTTCATCTGGAGACTTCAAAGTGTTCAGTCAGTAAGTGGGCATGTCAGCTTTGCCAAGGGAAACGAGGTGCAGGAGCCAGCGGAGCCTGTGCTGGTGTCATGACTGGGCACAGGACCAGTTCTACCTCCAAACCAGCACTGCCTTTTGATCTGAGCACCTGACGGGTGCCCGTCCCTGCCCCAGCCCAGGGTGGCTGCAGAGGCTCCCACCAGCCTGCGGCACTTCCCGCCTCACACACAGTACCAAGCTGAGCACTGCTGTGGCTTCTCTAAGGCTTCAGAGCAGGTTGGTAAGTCAGCTTGTTCAGATAGCAACAGGAGGAGCGCAACAAGAAGAACCTGCAAGCTAGAATGCATGCAGCAGAAGAAAAGACTGAAGATTCGGGGATTTTTCCGTTTTAAACTCTCCACGGTAACAGTTCTCAAATCTGCAAAAGGTGGCTGTCAAGGGAAAGGGACAAAACTATTCTTCACAGCACAGGACAAGAAGGGTTAAACTGCAGCCAGGGAAATGTAGTTTAGACATTAGGGAAATCTTTCTGGCTGTCAAGATAGCTCAGCACTGATACCAACTGCCAAGGGACAGCGGAATCTCAGTCACAGGAGGGTTTTCAGAACAGGCAAGCTAATTAACTGTCAGGCATGGTTTAGGCATAATTGCTCCTGCTGTGGTGAGGGGCTGAGCTACCTGACCTCCTGAGGCTGCATCCAGCTCTGCCTGCATTGATCACAGAATCTCCAGAGTATCAGAATAATCTATGTCCCTCAAAAATTATATATATATAAAACTAAAAAACCCCAAAAAACCCCTAGAATTACAGATGCTTAAGACATCTAATATTATGTTGCCGCTATCTTAGTAATTATAGAATGAAATTCATAATATTACCTCAGTAATAATACAGTAGTAGCAACATTTTAATCTTACACAACTACGGATATTTTGAGTCTTACATTGATTGTAATGTCTGGCAGAAACATATTTTTATATTCAGTACAACTATTCAAACCTTGAGTTCAAAATGTACCACGACCATTTTTCTGTAGACAGTTTAGTAGGCCCTGTGAGTGTCGCACAAGCACCTCATCCATGTACACGCATATAACTGCATGAAAGTGCAGAGGAGGGAATGACGATGGAAGATGATTCTTTGTAATGCACTGGTCTGCTAATCAAACATAAAAACCAAGTAGCAATAACGTGGTATCTCACGGAGATGAAGTCCTGACCCAAGCGCTTCTGAGGAGCTTCAGCTTTGTTTCCAAGTGGCAGATTGAAAGAAATATTCTTGCAGGGTACTTCTTCCACTACTGCACTATTCTATATAAATGAAAAAATTCAATTTCATGCAACTGAGACTAAACTGACATGATCCCTTTCTTTGCGCCATCTGTAATTAGCATCGCTGTCATGCTGCTACATTCCACTGTTCTTTTCTTACAGCAAACTCTTCAAATTTGCATTTCTTTCATTCCTCGTAGTCAAATGGTTAAGAGGCAAAAAGAAATTAGCTCCTTTGCTCTAGAAAACACCATTTTCTTTGTTAATTGGAATAGCAAAGGAAAAACAATTTACTTAAACTAGTTTTAATAAACTGATTAAATGAAAATATGCAGAAAGTGTCAATCTTTCTGTAAGAACCTGGAAAATATTTCTAAGAATTCTACACAGAATTCTGTAGTTAATTCTATGACAGGAGGGGACTATATGAGTTTGACATAGATCAGTGAAAGTGTCGGAAGAATTGCCCAAACTCGCTTTAAAATGATAAAGCATTCAGTATGAGCAATAATGGTGCAGGAAAATCAGTTATACAGCTGGAAATAATGGGGTGAACTGTAACCTTATGCCATGATGCAGGCCACAGTGCAGTACATGGAGTATTTTAACCCAAAATGAAAAAAGTCCTTTAGTCCAGTCCAGAAAACTACTTCTATTAATGAAGAAAAACTCATGTCATTGAGAGATTTTGGAGGCAACCTCCCAGAAGGACAGAGATACGCTGCTAAAACCCTGGACTACCACGTGCTACAGATGCAGTCAAACATCTACAATATTTTCTACAAAACAACAATCCTTCACAATCACCCCTTACACATGACTAGGGTGTGGTATGCTCCCCAGTTATCCCAATTACCACATACCACAGCCACCAGGGAACGACAGGCAAATGGTAGCACCGAGCTAATTGAACATGATTTCCAGGAAGGTCAATAATTTTGCATACAATATTAAGCTACTTGGAGTGTACCCATACATTTATGTTATTCTACATATGTATGTTGCAGGAGTTTGTCACCAGCAGCACTTCAGTCCATGGTAGGCAAGGCTGCTGTACTCAAATACGGAGATGTTTAGGAGTGATGTTCCACACCAGTGTAGCCAAGCAATAGGCAGATCTTCAAAAGCACAAGCGCGATTGTGGCAAAGAGAGACACATCACATCGTTTACACAAACAGTTCTTTGTGGGATGCCAGACCCCACACTCACAGGTACAAATATGCAGGTTTTCCCTCTTGTGACAGCCAGTTTTGTTGACTGTCTGCACAGTCAATGGACTGTGCTTGCAAGGCTGAAACTTCACCTTGTGGCAAGTCTTACACCAAGTCAGGGAGGCAATCTCAATACACCACCCCACCCAGTGGCACATAGGAAAGCAGACTGGAAGAAAGTCAGGACCCCACTACCAAGTCTGTGTAATGAGGAGAGCCACACCTCTCCAGGAGGTTACACAGAGATCCAGGGCAAGTCTTCAATGGGCTCCTAATTGCTTTTTAGAGATCATCCTTTGGAAGCATTTCTTCCCATCCATTATACAAGCTCCACAGACAATGCAGACCCATAATTTAGGGTAAGCAAAGTTGAGTGGCAGAGTGGCTTTCTACCCAGAGAATCTCCAAGTGCATTAAGAAGTCACCCAGATTTCACATGACCCAAATTATCTGCATCTTATAATATGATTACTTTTTTGCAGTTACTTTTCATTTCTTATATTGATTTCTCATATTATATGCTATAATGGGTATTAACAGGTATATTGGGTTTGGTTGAGATAGAGTTAATGTTCCCCAGAGCAGCTCTTATGGTGCTGGGCTCGATATTGGGAGGCAAGATGCCCATGTTGTAGCTACTGCAGAACAGTGCTCGCACAGCAGCAAGGCTGTCCTGCCAGTATCTCCCTTCCCACCCCCACCCAATGAGATGGGGTGGGCAAGATCTTGGGAGGGGACACAGTCAGGGCAGCTGACCCAAACTGAACAAAGAGATACTCCACACCGTGTGACATCAGCTCAAGTATAAAAGGGAGAGAGAGGAGGAGGAAGGTAGGGTCATCCATTTGTGAAGACATTTCTCCTCTGAGCAACCGCTACTGTACCAGAGCCCTGCTTCCTAGGAAAGGCCAGATATTGGCTGCTGATGGGAAGTAAAGAATAAGATCTTGCTTTGCTTCGCTTTGCGCATGGCTTGCTTTTTGTTTTTTTTTGCCCTTCCCTATTAAACTGCCTTTATCGTATCCCACAGACTCTTCCCATCTTATTCTCTCCTCCCTTGTTGTGCTGATGGAAGTAGGGGGGAGTGACAGAGCGACTCGGTGGGTACCTGGCACTCAACCAAGGTCAACCCACCACAACAGGTTCTATTTGTTTTTAGTTTCCATTCAGTCCTTTAATATTATAATCATAATCCTGGCTCCCAAATGTTGTTGAGGGTTTTTTTTTTACTAGTTTTTTGTTGGAAAATACTGGTTACAGGATCAATTAGTCATCTGAGTGAAGTAAAGATTTTTTTTGTTTTGCTTTTTAAAATAAAACGAAGCATAGAATAATGTATCAACACATACACACTTTAAAACATTTGAACTAGTTATTGAAACTTGTAGAAAAAATACTAGTAATGCTAAGTTATAGTTAAGCCTGGGAATTCAATAAAGGAAGAAGGGAAAACTGGAAACAAACGTAGCTAAATCCCAAATTACAGTAGTCTTTACTATGTGCACTGTTAACCAGCCACTGGCTTTTTCTAGCGTTCTTTTTGAGAACTCTGGGTACCGCAACAGAATATCTGACAAGCTCTGGGTGTTGTTCTTTTTATTATACCACGCTGTTCTATATTTTTAATTTGTTAAAACTACACAATTTTTGTTTTGCAATTTTTCTGAAGGCTACCGATCCCTCAGTGAATACCAAACATGAAACAGCTGCAACCAAACACTTGTCATCCCCATAGTCTCTTCTTTATCTGAGAAAGCTTTTTGGTAAATATTTCAAAGAACAATAGATGAATACATCTTGAATGTGGACTCCTTATGCTGTAAACCAAGACATTTTTTATTTCAAAGCCAAGATTTGTTTTGTGGATTAAATAAGGTGCCTTCAAAAGTTGCTTTTCTTTTCTTAGCTTTTTTTTTTTTTTAATTGTAATTAGTTATAAATCTCTATCATTTCACTTACTTAAAAGTTGTTGCCAAAACAGCAGTATCAATTAAATATCTAGGTATAGCAGCTTCCATGTCCACATTTAGAAGTACAGTAACTGCCCATCAATATATAACCATTTCAGAACTTCTGCAGTACAGCACAGAAGGATGACACAAACCCATTTGTCTGGAGCTGCAGGTTTCCAAGAACGTTACCGAACTATTTCATATTGTACACCATTACTATGTCATGGACACGATAAAAGGAACATGAGTGCTCTACTACTTTCTTAATGAAGGAAGCTGGACAGGCCAGTTGTTAAACCTAAGACTTGTTACTGTGCGCTCCTAAAGGAAACACGGCAGCGCTACTGCTGTACAGACCTGGCACCGGGAATTTTATCTAAGGCTATGCTCTACTACCTCTGTGCATCCTGTCCAGGATAAATGTTTGTCAGCTTAAGGATGAGAGACCGTAACAACTCATTCTCTTACACTGTTTTTTAAGCTTCAAGTATATTTATCTAAGTGCCACAGTGGCAAGTCACTAGAAAAAAAGAGAATTTCAGACAGGAGAAATACCCTTTATTCTGGTTCTTTAGTGACCATGAGGATGGATATAATTATCCGGATTAAATAAGAATCAGTGCCTTCATTGAGACGTTGTAGATAGATAACTGTACAGTCTGTCCGAACTTTTCTTAGCTCTCTTCAATGCAGCCCGGTTAAATGTGACAGAGAATAAAACACCCTGCAAAAGGCCATTACAACAGCTTCCCTCAACCAGGAACTACTGGAAGTACTTAAGAGGAAATTCTGCTCTCACAACACAGCACATGCAGTCTGATACTACATCACACTCTGTCAAAATCACTGGATAGCTTCTAAAAATTGGTAAACGCAGCCCTGTCACGTAGTTAGAGGCTTTAAGTGCTGCCATGATTACATATGTCCTCTAATCTCCATTTAGCTCTACAAATATTTATTCCCCCATTCTTGCTGTGCCACCAAGGCTATGCACAGCCTATTAGTGTTTCCTTTAAGAGAAAACATGAAGCTCAGTGTCTGGTTTGTTAATCCAGATTAAGTGCTAAACAAACACACATCGAAGAGCAATACTTCACCAGTGGCTAAAATAACTCTCCCTAAGGGAAAGTGGCTGCAGGATGGGGCTGCAGTACATTCACTGCCTCTGCTCTCACCTGTCTGCCTGAAGTCAAAGGTCGAGGACTTACATCAAAATTAAATCAGCATTACATAAAGCTCTCAGTGAAGAAAGTATTAATAGTAATAAAGATAACAAACACATCAATGCACTAGACTTGAACATGCTGAAACAGTCTTTGTCCTAACTGCTTGTTAATAGTTGATAGAATAGCAGTTGCTGTGGTTGCAGAATATTTATTTGAAATACAGAACACAGATTACATTAATTACATGAAAACAGTGGAGCTGGAAAAGAATTTGCTGAAGTATGTTACGAAGTTCGCAATTAAGGTGACTGTTAGCTTCTGTTGTAGACTCGAAATGAAAGAGTTTTGATTCAGTAAATCCAGTTTATGAAGTTCCTGCCTTCCCCACTCATTCCAGCTGTTAATCTGCAGTTAAGTGCACTCCAACTGTGCTGAGATAATTTATTACAGGCAAGTGCTATAAATCATATAAAGAATAACTAAAATCATGGGAGCAGATGCCATACTCTGAACACACTGGTAGATGGATAGCTCTCAACTAAATATACTAAGGTAGCTATCTGAGAGTCAGTCAAGAGAACCCATTCTATCTCTTATTGTACAATCCTGTGAATCAGCCACACAATATAGAAAAAAAATATAGGTATCAGATAAGCCAGGAACATCTCTAGGCCCCAAACGGTGAAGCCTACTGGTGAGATGTCTAAAGAAAATACTAAATGGATTAGTAGTAGGATCTTACATTGCTCTGAGCTGAGTATATAGCTGAGCCAAAAAGGAATCTGCAAATTCTAATGCCAAATTATCAAATTTAGAACATATTAACTGCATAACAGCTTTTCCATACAAGGAACAACCCTGGAAACGTAATAAATCAATATTGACTTGATTTATATAGATCAGGTGATACATTAGATAGCTCAAGATAAACTGAATAGTTACGACTGCAACTGGTTGCAAGATCCACTTAAAACCATTTAACAGACATTCAGTCCAGAAAGGTTTGCAGAATATGCCTCTAACCTGCCTACAATGGGTAAAAAAAGCAGCTCTCCAAATCCTCACTGGGAGACCAGGAAAGATCACAGGCATTGTCATGTCCCAGGGCCTTGACATAACAAGTTATTCAGATGAAATATCCAGATGCTCCTAGGAAACAGACTGTTCCCCAGACTGCAGAGCAAGGGAAAATCCCACGTGGTCCTTGCCAAAGAAGATGGGAGAGAAATATAACAGTGAGTGCAAAAAAACACTTACTTTATGGCAACAGACCTACGGGGAATTTTTGTACCAGCAAGGCACATCACAATACTGGTTCAGATGCAGCTAAGATCAGAAAAGCCTCAAAGTTACAGCTGACTACTGTCTTCAGCTGTGGGAAGTTATTAATTGCACTTCATTTCCTATGAAATAGCAATCAAATCCTGCCAGTTAAGGAGAAGCTATCAAACCACAATTTCAAATCCACATCAAAAAGATTTTTAAATGACATCAGGTTTTTTAACATTGCTTTTTACATTTGATCAAGCACAGGAAAATCATCTTCATTTCTAAACATTTTGTGGGATGTCTTCCCTACCTTTGGCAAATGAGTTCTTTTTTTCCTTCTTCCTCTGGTGTCACATCTGCCTCCCACTTGTGCTTTGCCTGCGTCACCCACTCTCACTGTAATTGAAGAAATAATTTTATTACTGTCACTAATTGAGTGCCATACATATTTGCATTCAGATTTAATTCCGTAGTTGCATTATGAAAAGTCTGAGTCTCCAAATTTAGACAAAGTACATTTAAAACCTTGGCTCCTTTAGTCTAGTCCATAATCTGTCAAATCTTGATTCCCAGCCTGTAGCGTAGTGTACTGTAGCAAAGGAACACAGTGCTATTGATGTTTATTTCACAATTCTGCAGACTGTTCTCTCTCTGAATTAATAATCTTCATGTGACATAACTCTCTCCGACCACCTTAGCTTTCAGTGTGCGCAGTCAAGATGAACACCCACACTGAAACACTTCCATCTCTTAGAAGTATTTAAAATATGTGATCTAGAGGAAATATAAATTGGAGCGGTTTGTTGTAATGAAGCACCTCCTCCAAGTCCTGTCGAGGTCTGAGATCCTGCCAGGGAAGGTTGCTCAGCTCTTCCTCAGACTGAAAGGACAATTGAAAAGCCCTCGCTGGTTATCTCAGCTGATGTAAAGGTAACACTAAATGGCATTTCCTTTGGGAAAGGCTGGTGGAGAAACCTACAGCCCTGTCGAATGCTTTTGTCATGGTAAATGCCGTTACCAGGAGCACTTAGAGAAAGGCCAGGCTGTATTTCAAAGAACTGTTGTAACCACACCCCGTTGACACATTTTAAAAGCTTTTTAAACTAGAGCACCTTTGTCCACAAAACAAAAGCAACTTTCTGCTTTTTGTATAGCTTTATGCATTTCCTCATTATTTATTTCACAGATGCCTCTAAGTGTAAGAGCTCATGTCTATATTTGCTTTAAAAAACAAGATTCAAGACTTGTTATTTCCAACCACTAGTGATTTTCACAGAATCACAGAATGTGATTAATGCTACTTGTTGGTTTAGCATTATAAACTGTTCCAGGGAATTGCTATGTAGTCACAGGATGAATTGTAAAGCCACCGAATGACTACCCAAAGGTAGCACTGACAGTGGACACCCTTTCAAAGACCTGCACATGGGACCTTCAAGCTCTGTGCTCTGTGAGATGGTGCCAGTGAAGCCATTCAGCCTTGATAACACACAGAAATCCCAAGGGCAAACCAAGAGCCCAATGCAGTAGGGAAAATCAGTACTCTAGGCTTAGCTGGTGGCAGCCACTTCTGTTCCAGGTTAACTTTAATTCTCTTCTGCCTATTTGCAGTTGGGGCAGCTTCTCCCCATGCAAGAAAAAGCACCAGGCAAACAGCCTTCATAGGGCTAAGCAAAAATACTGTCATAAATTTTGAAGGTATTTTCTCCTCCCACTCACCCAAATATTTACATCCTTTAAAACCCCCATAGATTTTAACCTGTAATTAACTGTCAGCGATGACAGTTATTGATTTTTGTTTCCAACATCAGATCAAATTTAATCCCCAGATTTACCGCTGCTGATAACAGCAAATGTAGGTAGGTCTCAATTCAATCAATGAAGGCACTCGCTTAACTCCAAACACATGAGAACTGAAGTGAAGCACTTGTGTACAGTCCTTTGTAAGACTAGTTGTTGTCCATGTTCTGAAGCAGTTTTTTTCCATAGTGTCACTGGATATTCATTCCATTCCAGTGTGACCGTACACAAGACTCTCCGACTTATAAGAACACAAGACCAAGTTTAGCATTCAGTTTTTATCCAGTAAACCTAAAAGGCGTCCATCTCCAGGAGCAGAGCCATAAGAAGATACTTTGGTTGTAATTCAGGTGTACATTCATAGATGTACACTGGTTAGGATGTGACCCTGAATGGACAAAAGCTTTGACATGAACTAAACGTTATCCTTCAAGCAAGATCCTAAAAATACCACCAGAACTTTGTTAACTGCAGCGCCATGTTTCATTAAGCTACAAGATGATCGTGCTTCTCCAAACGCAGCGAAAACTCAGAGTAACACTGAACAGAAAACCAGATGTTTGCTAGGGAATCTTCCCTCTATCCGCTGCATCCTTACACCATGGAGTCTTTCTTCCAGGCCTGCTCCCACTTCAGCAACCTCTAGAGCCTTTCTGTGCTGTAACAGATCACCCTCAGCCCCTCCAGGCCCATCAGAATAAATTTTTTATCTTCTCCAAGGTCTGGATGCATGTCTGCCTCCTGAGTTTCTCCAAAGTCACCCCTTTTGCACAATCCAGTCCAACGTCTGGCAAATTTCTCTCAAGGAAGGAGGCTCAAGTGCTGCCAGAGAAGGAGTGTTCCCATCCCATCTATTCCACCTGCAGTAGCCACTAGTGTTTTATTTACAGGTCTTACATATAAACAAATACTAGGTTCTAAAATGCACATTTTATATTCATTTGAATGGATTTTCATGACATTCAGTGAAAATAGTAAGTAATGCTATTTAAGGATGGAGTAAAAAAAAAAGAAAGCTTCTGTTTGCTTATCTGATTTTTTTTTAAACTGTTACCAAGGATATAGAGTATGCAATAATTAAATAATTAACTGTTCTAGGACAATTTTCTGCTTAAACGACCATGCATTATATATAGCAGCATTCTGTGATTTGCTTAGAGTTGAAAAAATAAATCTAGAAGGAAAAACATCTTTAAACGAACAAGATGACATAGCTAGTACCATCTGCATGGATCTCGTAGCCTCATAAAGGGTTTTACTGAAAAAAAAAATAGTAATGAAATGTTATTCTAGGATTTTATTTTTTAAAGACTGTTTCAACTGGGCAACATCCCCAGCTTTTACAGACCAGTGTTGCTCCACAGACATTACCGGAAACATATTTGCTCAACACCTAAACTGAAAGAAGTGAGAACTCCAACAACCTGCAAGAGTTTTTATTTGAACTGAATGCCAACTTTTCCACTAACTTCACAGAACGTCTTCAAACGCTAATACAAATTTAAAGGGCTTATAATACCCATTTCAGGGTTCATTAAGAATTTTTCAAAAACAGTATTAGTAACATAGCTTATATTCAGTTTAGTATTTTGTATCTTAGTTTAAATAAAATTTGGGTTAGTGGTCAATTCTGGAAAGGTCTCCTATGTTTTCTAAACTGATTCTTTCAGATGAATTTTATAAATACAGAAAGCCACTTGGATTTAAAATCCACTGTACAAAATAATCAGTTTGAATAAAAGTAATCAGAAAAATAATCACCTTTAAATAGGCTTCAGATAGAAAGAGTAATGGAAAATCTTATTTCATAGCCTATGATGTGGTACACATCAAATTACTTGTAGCCTAGATAGCCCTTCCTTTTCTTGTATCCATTTCACTCTAACCAAGCATTCCAAAGTTATGACTTGCCTAGTATATCTAAACAGAAATCAAGAATCAGAGTTCTTTGCTCCTAACAAAAAATAACAAAACAGCCCAAAAAACAGGAATGTGTCAGAACCCCTCAAAATATCACCATAAATAAAGTTCCAAATAACATTTTCTTTAAATATGTTCTTCACTAGTTATTCTATAGACTTGGCATGTTCAGTTTATAACCATTTCTTAACCTCACTGACTACTATGATACTACTTTCCACTCTGTTATCACCATGGTTATATTATAATCACAAATTATCCTGCCACATCATTAACACCAAATCTTCCAGTTCAGCAGAATTACCTTGTCTTTGGCCTTACCTTTTAATCAGCAAACCACATCAGCTTGACCTTCTGGGGTAACCAAACCCAACTCACTTTTATCAATCAATCAATCAATAAAGCAACCAATCAATTAATCAATCTTAAGTCTAAATTTCCCCTTCTGCAAATCTAAAACTCCTCTACCAGGTCAGAAAGTTGATTACTGCACTCAGTGGAACATATGTAACATGCAGCAGTTTTGTAGTTTGTTTTGTTTTCAGAACCACTGCTCCTATGTTAAATAAAAGGCCAGTGTTGTTAAAGCAGATGACACAATTCTTCTTGTGACATTAAAATCTTCTGCTGTATTATAGGTCTATTTTCTCTTACTGGTTGTGAGGGTAAAGGGTAGGACAACTTTGCTGCTTCAAGCATCATGAAGCACTTTGCATTACCAAGCAACAGGTCTTGGCGAGGAATAAAAATGGATATGTTTGAACACGCATCATTGTTTTACTGCTAAATATAAGGATTACATGCTTCTCTATTTTTCTTGTGGAATACTAGTATTTTTCAGTCTCCCCAAGCAAATGGAGGTGATGCTATTGAATGGCACACCTGCTGTTAGTCAGTGCAGCAAGAAATACAGACTGTCTTTAAGTCTGTCTTTTTTCTTTTAAGTAGATGTTTATAAAACCAAAGTTACTCAAGACAAATTTTTTGAAAATAGCAACTCTTAACTGTTGAAGTCCTTTTAAAAAAATCTCTTTCTAGAAATAATATTAAAGTATTTTTTTAAAATTGGGCACAATAACATTTCTTAAACATGGAAGGCATAGAAATGACTATAGAGAATTACAGAGGTATCTGGGTCATATATTTTTAAAGGTCGGTTTTACTGGCGTAAATGTTTGCGTACTACAAGCCAACCTTCTGAAGAGCTCAGGAAGGAGCCCTAGGCCCTGATGGGACTGGGCAACAAAGGGAGAAAGAGACAGAGCGTCCCTGTAGAACAACCCAACAGAAGGTGTCCAGGGCACTCAATACACATAGGGACATTCTCCAATACAAAATCCAGCTTCCCAAAACTTAGGGATCTGGAACTGCTCATGACTCCTCCCTGGCTCGCTAGGCTACCTTACCGCAAGGTCACAGCACACACAATTGCTTCTCCTGACTGAGCTACTTCAACCAGCATAATTATTCCTTTTGGCCTCCCTTTTCTGGTTAGAAGGCTGCTCTGGGATCCCAGAGCTCTAAGGTACAGAAATGGTCACAAAGTTTACTCTGACATCCTGCCTTAAAGTAGTGCACACCAGTTTGAAGCCTTTCTACTTTCACCAGCACTAGCTCTGAGCTTAAAAGGCTCTTTTCTCACCCTGCAATCATATCACTTCTTAAGCTAATGAGGTCTAACTGCACATTATCACACCTTTGTTCATGTTTGACAGGGCTCCTAGGAGTCATTTACATTTTTTAGTTTTGTATTTCATTAGTGACTCACCCTTACCATGCAATAGGACTCCTTCATTTGAATTCTGCTCCTCCTCCTCCATCACTTCTAAATTCCACCTGAAATTTTTTTTATTCCCTCAATTAATGACCTTGCATTGCATACTAGTGAACTACTTCCTGTTTCAATTATTCCAGTCATTCCATTTTCCTTTTTTTTTTTCCCCTCAGAAAAGGTTAGCAGCACAATCTTATTCCTCATCACAGTCGTTCATGAAACCATGACACAAGGTTGGTCAGCTAGAAGTTAAATCTGTGTTAAAGTCTGTCTGTTTCTATTTACCTTCTGTTACCTATTTATATCTGCCCCCCACCCCAACCCTGACAGAGGCTTAGATTGTGATCTAAGTCACAATGAAATATAATTGCAAGTTCCTGACGGGTCAGAAATGGGGTTTTATTCACACTTAGAAATGGCAAAACAACATCAGAAAATTTAAACCTGAAGGGAGCTTTTGGAAGAGCGGTATCAGCAATCAGAAATATCTGTCCAGAGTTAAAGTGCCACCTCTGCCTTAATTATAACACTATTACTTTGATGCCACACTTGGCTGGGTAGCGTCACAAAGCTGCGTGTCAAATCTTAGGAGCAGAAACGCTAGTCTCAGACTTTTATATGGGCTGATTCTGCACCTGAAGTGTACAGAGGGTTTACGACTTTTGTTTAGCATTCTGTACTTGAACAAAAATTAAAAGCTCATCTTTTCAATGTTTCTGGGAGAAGACTGATCCTATTAGGACTTGGGGCATCCAGGAACAAAACAGGAGCAACTTAATGCTAACACGTTCTTGTATGTTTTGATAGGTTTCTATCAATGAAAATGTTAACAATAAAGGTGATTGTTCATTGAAAGAAAGTCCTCATACTTAGTTTTTCAGTCAGGATGAATTTGGTTCACACCGAGTGATGGTAAAGAATTTAAAGGCCAACGGAGACATCCAGTTTTAGCTGTGAAAAATAGAGTTAGATTGCTCAGGAATCTGAAAACAGCATTGCTTCCTTGGCCGCTGTATTTGGAAAGAAAATGATGTACCCTTGCCAAGTTAATTGCAAAACTCAAGTTATACCAGTTTTATGATTGACATCACTGGGAGATTCAACTGTAATGCCAAATGATTTTGTGATTTTAAGTTACGTGGTTAACTCCTGTTCACTCTTATACTGGATTTTCTGTGTAGTATGAAGTATCATTATTCCAGGGTCATATAAGGAGAATGACATTTCCTGAAACTTAAGATAAAAACATTTTCTAAACCATTAGCTGGATGTGTCCCCAACAAGATTCATAATCTCTTTTTTTTTCTTAATCAGTTAGTCACTGAAACCAAACCATACAAACATTAAATTAAAATGTGAATTCACAGTATACATTCCTAGGTTACAGTAATTGCTTTTTATCTGTAGCCTACCTGTAAAGTATCTATAAATCTTTTTAAAACTGTCTTTAATAATCCTTGAAAATTTTCAGTTTTGCTTCTTTCTTATTTCTGATGCATATAAGAGTGAGTTTGCAAAACGAATGCCTGTCACAAACACCACAAATGCTAAGGAGGCTTGGAACTACTGAAAAAGAGCCTATATTGCTGAAGAAAAAGAAATATCCATTCCATCGGCAAGTTAGACGTTCTGAAGTAACTGGAATATTGAGCTGTCTGACTTGCAGAAAGGAAGATGGATGACTCTTCTTGAATTAGATGCTTGAAACTTACTTCTGCTCAAAAGAGAATATAATCAATTTGGGAAGCCTAACACTGGGAATGCTTTATCGTAAATAGCAGACTGCATTTAAACCTTATGTGAGCGTTTTAAAGGTATATTGCAGCTTAACCTTCAAAATGAATAACAGTTTATTTGTGCAGTTACTCACTGAAATGGGTTGAGATATCCAGTTTAAGAAATATTCCACCCTGTCCTTTACGTCCTACTTTTTGTATTTATTATTAGCTCTGTTTATTACTCGTCTTGTTTGTTCCTCTTTAGGTTGGAAGGCAGCAGATTTTTTACCTTGCATTGGCTTCTGAAGGGCATACAAGCCAGTATCAGCTCAGACCTCTTTAGGTAAGAAGCTACAGATGGACTCTCTCAAGCAAGCGCTTGGTTTAGCTTCTGACCTTGCTCTGTTCATATACAACCTTCTAGAAGGAAGCACGATACTCCAGGGAGCGCCTTTAAAGGTCATATCCTGGGAGAAGGGGCTCTAGCCTATAATGGGATAATTAATTCTAACTCTCCAGGTGATGACTCCTGAAGGCTCAGAACCACTTCCACTCTTCATAGATTTAATTTAATTAAGACCTGGCACTAAGCCTTTTCAACAAGGAAACCCGTATCCAGGATACCAGATACGAAAGGAGAAATCTCAACAATAAAGTTAGAAGTAGCACATCGCACACTGTAGCTATGTGTAACTTCTTTAACTTCTTTTCTTTTTCGTTTTTCAGCTGAGGTATAACACTGGCCAGAATGTCCTCCACATAAATCACTGATATTGTTGTTACTCTTTACACCGTATTCAGGAAGAATTTACACCCCTTTGAAAGCATTCAATCTGAACACCTCTATGCAATTTATATCCAGTATTCATACACAAAGGTGTCTCTAATATTATTGGGTTGGTCTTTTTATAGAAGTTACCTCATAATTTAACTGATAAAAAAAATCCATCTAAATTCTGGTGCCATTTTAATGACTCTACGAATAATTCAGCTATCATACAAGCCCTGGATTTAATTTATATATAGTCTAGATCTGATTTGCTAACAACATGAATTATTGGAAATAAATTTAGTTATTTGTTCTTACATAAACACAGATGCCCACTTCCTTTTTGAACCTGGCATGTATGCATCTACCTGCTTCAAAAATTTGTGCCTTAGTTCTTTGTTTCAGAAACAGATATCTAGATCAGAAGCATCAACTTTTTCACAGAGCAACAAATACTAAGTAAAAATGACTAAATAGCCTTTACATTTTCCTACGATGTTTAAATATCTTTATGCTCAGTATAAGGCATAACTAAACTCAATTATTTTAAATACATTTACGTTTAATACTTACGAAACTAGCACTGGTTTTGTAAAAACACGTAAGTGGTGTTATTTAATAAACTATAAATATTTACAGGAATATAAGTCACGTAGGAGAAAAATACAGAGACAAGTTAAGCCAGACAAGCTTTCAAGGACTCTTTTTGTTCCTTAAATGTGCTGAAATATCTCATTAAATAACTCAGTGGTGAATTAGGAATTTCTGTAAGAATAAAATATGGTAGAATTTCTAAGGCTGCTAAAAGTTAAAGTACTATCTTTTACTTAAAATATAATCAATTTGCACTGAAATGCCCTGCAAAAATAATGCGTTAATTTAGTTACAGACATGATTCGACAGACTTCAAGTGAATGGGACAAAGTTAAAAAAAAAACCAAAACACAAACAAACAGTTTAGGGATAAGCTTCTTACAAAATACTAGATAAAGAAGATGCATAAATCCTTCAGGGCAAGACCTCCACTCTGCCAGCCACAAGACTGTTTGTAAGGGATATGCTCCCTTGGTCTTTATCCTGCCCTTTAGTTTAGTTAGTAGAGGGGTTTCAAAGCTGTGTAGATGTTGTGCTGAGGGATATGGTTTAGTGGTGACCTGGCAGTGCTGGGGAACAGTTGGACTTGAGGATCTGAAAGGTCTTTTCCCACCTAAACGAAACTATGATTCTATCCTATGATTTAAGCTACCTTCGAGAATAAACTTACAAGTACAATGGAAGTAAGTGTCTGGATGACTAGAAACTCTCAATCTAAGTTTACTATATATGTTCATACAGTCTAGGTGAAAAAAAAAAAAGACAGCATAGAAGCATATTAGTAAAACATTCCACACATTTATGTTTTAGCACAGCAAGAAAAATCCTGTTTTAATGGTATTTGGGAACTTGCCAATTTATCCAACCCAAGACATTTCTAAAATGCATGCTTTTCTTAGCATAGTCCTTCACTCTAACACAGAGCTCCCCTCAGCTCCAGAATTAAAAGCATTTGCATATTGCACTGATTTTTCACATCCACAAATTCCATTTGAAGACTGTATATTGACCCCAGAAATACGAACATTGGATCTCTCTTAATATATTTGCCTAAGAAACCCTCTACTTGAAGTCATTTCTTGTTGCTGGCTGGTTTACCTGCAAGAAAGAAACCATGGTGCCGCTTCACTGCTCAGGGCACCAGCACCAAAATTACCTCAACTATGGGGAACTGCAAACAGAACGCTCTTGTTCTTTTGTTCTAGTTTGGCTAAAATCACACCAGCCAATGTTGCATGGTTGGTGCCATTTCTTGTGTTTTATACCTGGAAACAGCTGAGGATAAGCTCTCTTACAGATTGTTACCTTACTGCAGTGGGCTGGTTATCCAAGACTATATGAAAGGCACAGAACTGAAATGCTTAAAACAGTACTTAAAATGTACTGCAGTCTATTCATACATCCAGAACTGAAGCAGCTTTTTAGGGAACAATGCTGTGAAACAAAGATGACTAAATGCACTTCGTATTATTTCATCTTCTAGCACTGGTTTCCAAAAAAACCCAGCCATTTAGCAGAGGAAATACAGGGAGGGTCAACATTCACTGATCAATTTAAAGGCTGGGTTTCTCCTTTGGGATGTTTTGTTGTTTTGGGTTTTTTTTACCACTTCACTGTAGACCTTTAAATGGTTATTGAAACTGTTTCACGTGTCCCTTCCTTTGAGCATTGTTCAGTCAGAGATGCAGAAGGACACGTCAGGGACTGCTTTCCCAATATTTCCATGTCTGAACAGGGAATGGCAGGAGTAATGCTCCATGACCTGCTCCCAGCTAGCCTGAATTACTGGTGGGCACAAAAGCCACCAACCTCTGCAGGACAGGACGATCTCTAGCCTACTGCACAGAATTGCCATGGGCTTGGGCTTAGGCTGGATCACCTCGCTGTCAATAGTTTTAAGGGAACAGCACATTGAGGGCCGGAGGGTTTCAAGTCTTTTTGTTGTTGTTTAAGTTGTCAAGCTGAGCACAATAAAGGCCAATGACGAAGGGATAAACTCACTGCCCCTGTGAGAAAAAAAATAGGTTACAGCACACTTAACTTAGTTTTAACTTTTCAAAGCAGTAGAGCCTGATAAGCTTTTTCCTACACACTTGCAAGGCTGGCTAGACTAACTCAGTCTTTGTAGAGAACTCCTGAGAGATGAATGGAGTGCCAGGAGACTGAAAAAGCACCCACAGCAACAATATCTCTTTAGAAATTGAAAGGTGCATGAAAACCTGCACAAAGGAGGGAGTTCCATGGTTCCCTAGAAAAGTGGAAAGAAGACTCTAGCAGAATTGTGCAGGACCCATCCTCTGGCCAGCGTTATTCAATACTTAGCAACTTGGGTGACAGCTTTTGGCAAACGAGCTACAAGAAAACACAGCTGTACAGCTCTGTGGATAGGCAGCTGGTCCTGGCTCCACTGCCACAGGCTGAGCAGCAACCAGTTAGGGTGCAGGTTCTGGGCAATTACTGTGGCTCACAAAACAAGCAAGACTCAGCAGTGCCACACTGAAAAAGAAAAACCCCATGCAGGCTTAGCTGTCTAACAAGAGCATGGACTGCTGAGCACAGGTAATCCTTTTCTGCTCAACTCAGCAAGATGTCAGCTGGAGCGCTGTGTCCAGTCCAGGGCACCATCCTTTGAGAAAGATGTAGATGAAGCAAAGCACAGGAAACGTGTCAGACAAAACAAGGTGGAAAGAAACGGGTCTGCTGAGCTTACAGACCAGGAAGTGGAACTCTGTTTTCAAATATACGAAAAGTCACTGTACAGAAGACAGAAATAATCTGTTCTCCATACTTACCACTGATAAAACAAGAGATCATGGATTGAAATGACAGTAATGAAGGTTCAAGCTGCACTTTAGCATATAGCCCATGGGGAGACATTTAATGACAGGCTAGAGAAACAGCTGTCAAGAGAAACAGCTGTCAAGACTATTTTAAGAAGTTGTCTTCCCTCTCCTTTCTCATCCTACAGCTCTGAGCTAAGGAGCAAGGTTAAGTTCTGATAAATTATAACTGCCTCAATACTGCTAATGTCAATTTGATAGGCATGCAAATGAAAAACAACATTAGCTGGTTGCAGTATAGTATTCTAACACATAATGTGTATGTTCTAAAACTTATTTTGGAAATGATAATGAAAAATAGCATGCTAAGAAGTTAAAGTGTAAAAAGACCTGGAAAGCTACATAGAGATGTTTTTCTGGAGAGCGATGAGAATTTTCTCATATGAAACAAAACTGTAATATTCAAGTATTTGGATCCAGATGAACTATGTCTTATTTATGTTTTCTGTTTTGATAGATCCAACACTTTGATTTTAAAGTAAGTTTCTAATGCTAGGATATCTTTCTGTTTTTCCAAATCACAACAGTGGCTTAAGAGAAGCTTTTACTTCACTCCTAAAAATGATAAACTGCACGGAGACTCATTCTTAAGAACAATGCTGTATCCAGGGTGAAAATTAATCCACCTCTTCTGTTGAACAGACTGCAATGTTCTACACAGCCTTCACCACCTAGACAGCAATGGTAGGATTCTTCCCATTTTCATAATTGAAGATACTGATTAAGATGCAGAATTTCTCTACACTTCCATGTCCAAGTCACATACTGTTTTTTCGTAGAAAAATCCCTCTGGACACCAATCTTATTATGTCTCTGACTTGCTATGAATGCTAAGGAGACAGAGCTACCCACCACTGGTGCGTCACACCATTTTAAGTAAGTGCTTACATACACCGTGTGCTTAAATCCGGCTTCTAAACAGTCAAGGTGAGAAGAACTCACTGAACAGAATCCTCTGAAAATTCCAGAGGCAAAAAAAGACTTTCTGATACTTTTTTAGAATGGCAAGGATACTCTGAGAGATAATTATGGAATACACGTAATCCATTTTTTCCAAGATGACAGTCCGAAGCTGCGTAACTGCAAAGCCCATTCACACCAGTACTCTCAGGAGTCAGAAAGTCTGGCCCTTCACGTATTTAGCATGACTATTTCAACTGAGCCACACAGTACATGTGGGCTATCTGGAGTGGAGATGGAGGTGATACCGTTCATCATCACCAAACTGTTACACTGTGGTAGCAGGGCAAAGGAAAGGGGGAAGATGAAACAAGACGTCCCTGAAAATCCTGCTGGGGCTGTATAACTGTATGACATTACTGTATTAGAAAAATGCCTGAAATGACTTATGAAACTAATTAAGGAAATATAAAAGGCACAGATAAAAAGTTCCTTGTTAAGTATAATTGATAGTACAAATCTAATTTGAAAGGTTAACAAGCTCTTGGAAATAGTTGAATCAAGTACAGACTGATGTTTTTAATATAATTATATACAGCTAGCAGATAGTATAGTCCTTTTTATTATATTGCCAGCTATTAGAAGTTCATTTTTAAAGCAAATACTAAATTATACTGAAGTTATGTATGGTTCTTTTAAAAGATTTGTCAATTTTCTAATAGCTCTCTGATCAAATGCCTAATATTTACCATTTATAATAATCCGAAGGACAAGATTTAAATAAGAAATTCAGAGTATTTCACTGTTCCCTTCTAATACAACTTTATTTTCAATCTTCATAGAATCTTAGAATGGTTTGGGTTGGAAGAGACCTTAAAGATCATCTAGCTCCAATCCTCCTACAAGGGGCAGGGACATCTCCCACTAGACCAGGTTGCTCCAAACCCCATCCAACCTGCTCTTGAACACTTTGAGAGAGGGTGCATCCACAGATTCTCTGTTTCACCACCCTCACAGTGAAGAACTTCTTCCTTACATCTAATCTTAATCTCCCCTCTTTCAGTTTAAAGCCATTACCCCTCATCCTATCACTACAGGCCTTGCAGAGTCCATCTCTGGCTTTCTTGCAGCCCCCCTTTAAGTCTCATCTCCAGACTTAACAACCTCAATGTGGGGATTGCCAATGGGCTTGGCACCTCTTTCACGAATGCTGACCTTGAGCTATTTCAGCCATGTCCCTGAGAGATCGGAGAGTCCCGAAACAGAGCAGAAAAACAAGTTAAGAGGGAGTCAGAAGCTCACAAAGTCCTATAGCCAATCATGCTAAACGCTTAAGGCTGGATATCCAATGAACATGTAACTCGTGTATGAAGAAAGATATATAAGAAACAACAGGAGATAATAAAGAGGCTTTTTGCTTTTTGCGGCTGAAGTGTGTGTGTGGGGGGGCCTTTTTATGACCATCTCCACAACTCTGACCCAACGTGAGGTAACACCTCAACTCTCTCAGCCTGTCTTCAAAGGAGAGCTGCTCCAGCCCCCAATCATCTTCATATCCCTCCTCTAGCCCTGCTCCAACAGGTCCATACCTCTCCCGTGCTGAGGACTCTAGAACTGGACCCAGCACTGCAGGGGAGGTCTCCCCAAAGCAGAGCAGAGGAGCAGGATCCCCACTCTTAACCTGCTGCCCACGCTGCCCTGGATATAGCCCAGGGTGCCATCGAGCTTCTGGGCTGCGAGTGCCCAGTGCCAGCTCATGTTTAGCTTCTTATCAACCAACACTCCCAAGTCCTACTCCATAGGACTTCTTTCCATCCAGCCAACGTCCAGCCTGTATTTGTGCTTAGAATTGCCTTGACTCAGGTGCAGGACCTTGCACTTGGCCTTGTTGAACTTCATCAGGTTCACAGGGGCCCACCTCTCCAGACTGTCCAGGTCCCTCTGGGTGGCATCCCTTTCCTCTAGCATGTTAACGCAGCTTGGTGTCGTTGGCAAACTTGCTGAGGGTGCACTTCACCCCATTGTCCCTGTCACCGACAAAGACGTTAAACGGCACCAGTTCCAGGAGAGATCCCTGCGAAATGCCACTTGTCACTGTTCTCCACTCAGATATTGAGCTGTTGACCCCAAATCTTTTGAGTGTGACCGTCCAGCCAATCCCCTATCCACTGCGCGGTCAAATCCACATCCCTCCAATTTAGAAATGAAGCTGTCACGCAGGACAGTGTCAAGTGCCTTGCACAAGTCCTGGTAGATGATACCAGTTACTCTTCCTGTTTCCACCAATGCTGTAACCCCATTGTAGAAGGCCACCAAATTTGTCAGGCATGACTTGCCCTTAGATTTTCTTAACGAATGACAGCATTTTAGATACGTGAGTATCTTTTCAGATCATCTGAGGATTTGAAGCAGTTTAAGAAAAAAGCAGCAGGCAAAAATTCATTTAAAAATTCTAGTTCCAAAAAGCCACTGAAAACTTAAACTTAATGTCAGATGATACATCAGACCAATCCATTTAGAATGATGAGGTAAGATAAATTACAAACCACCAAACGAAGAAAACTCCCACATTCCTGTGTGTGCACACAGCTCAAGTTCTCATTATACCGTGTCTCAGTGATTGCAGTTGTCTTCTCCCAGTAAATGTCATCCTGCCGTCTTGATGTCCGTCTAGAAAATTCTCATAAAGACCTGCCCTCCACTTGCTACAGGGTCCATGTCAAACCTCAGCACAAGCCCTGCCCTTCCCTGCCCCATTTCTGCATTACATCCAGCACAAGCCTGCTGTCTTCCCAGCCCAAAGCCCTGCTGGCCGGCTCCCCGCTGGGCAGCCAATCCCTCCCAGCTCCCCATCTCTCACCTCTTACTCTGTATCAGGTCAATGCTTGCACCGGAGGGCCCACAATTCCTCCATTGCTCACTTGGCACAACTTTGAGTGAAGGCTTTGTCTTCGCCACATGCTCTGTGGTACCAAAGAAGAGCTCCCTAGTAAGTCCCTGCAAAGCCAAGTTCTCTCCTCTTCATGACTGTTTTCAAAAGTGCTTTTTATTCAGCACTCGCCAAACAAAAACCTCACAGGACAATCGCTAGGCAGTTTGACTGTTGCCTGTTCTGCTGACTGCGTTATAATCTCATCCCTACCCTCTCCAGGCTGCCAGGCTGTATCTGATGGTTACTTTATACATGTTCTGATACTCTCTAGGGTAAGTAGTAACATTTAATTCAGCAGTTTTAAAACAGAATCTTCATCTGAGATTCAGACTTCTGGCTCTTACTGTGCTACTTCCACTACTTCCATTTCTTACATATCAAACCACAACTGTGGAGAGTTCAGGATTCACAGATGGAGTATTACAATAACAGGATGTTTTTCTCATTACAGACAATGAGTTTTACTAAGAAGGTGGTGCTCTAACTCATTCTTACAGCTTCGGACAAAATGGAGTTACGTCAAACTGAATCTGGAATTTACAGCAAGCAATATTCACTCAAAGTCCGTACAAAGTTAAGAAGCAGGACATGAATTACATCCTTTATATTAGTGTTCATCTCACCTAAATGCAGCCATCTAAAAGACAAACATCTACTTTTTAAGATTCCTGTATAACCACAGGGGTTAACTCCCAGACATGGTGCCAAGTAGTCATCAGCCATAGAAGAAATCCAAAGAGCTACTGAAGAGAATATATTTAACATAGTTAAGTGAGACAGAGAAAGGTGGATCCTACACAAACTTGAAAGCAGCCTCTCTAAGTTAGAGCAAACATCCTCTGCCTGGTCTCTAAGTTTATTCCGCAAACTCATCCAAAGCAGTTGCCTTGGGAAGGGAATGGGGATAGCAGAAAGTAGCACTTCCCCAAATACCCTCCCAGCTACGCTTTCACCCATTGTAGACCTAATGCACATCCCTAATGCACATCCCTAACAATAACCAGAAGCTCTGCTGGCAGAGCATGTGAAGAATCCAGAGGTGGCTGTCAACGAGGCCATAAAAATAGATAGTCTGAGCTTGATGGCTCTTGTACAGTGTGATTATTCCAACTGCTTCAGTTGGTATAGGAAATGAAGTATGGGAAATACTCCTCCTGTGAGCTAAGAGTAAATAACTGACCAGGACAAGTGCAGACATCCTGCAGTTTCAACTTCATAAATTCACTGGACTCTTGACTAGAGTAAAATAAATAAAACATTACACTTTCTTACTGGCAACTTGCCTCAAAATAGCCACAAAACAACTATCAGGTCACTTGAAGGAAACTAAAAGTCATCTAAAACTTCATAAGTGTTAGCCAACGGATTACAATCTAAAAGCTGTAACAACAAAGGATTAAATTGTACTGTTTCCCACTCCTGTAGTCACTGTCAAAAGACTGAATTTATGCAGGCCTTTCTGTCCTTGTCACAATCTTTGTCACTAGAATGAGGCATTGCAATTTTACAGCCTCATACGTTCTCTGAAAGATAACAATAAACAACATTCCTTTGACCTTTTCAGTGTTCTATAGTTTTACTGAATAGTCCTTCATATTCCTCCTTTTATATTCTCAGCACTGATGAAAAACTGATGATATAGCCGACAAAATAAAAAAGAGAATTGTTAAGAGGTTCAAGTAGTGAGCCTGACTGCTGTCTCTCATCCAGCTGGATGGGGCATAAAGATTTTTGATTCGTTTTTGCCCATTCTTGCCTTAGCTTTCTTGAAAAATAACACCACTGCACAATGAGCTCCCACAGAAATGACAGAACGCATCCAACATCACCACTTTCCAATCCGAATAGTAGGCACATCTGACTTGATTCCATGGCCTTTAACAAATGCTTAGCAAGACATGAGTGCTTCTGTTTCTTTCTGTGCAGATATGCATAGGGATGGAGCAAGATAAACCCAGAATAAACTACTCTTTTGCAAACACTCCTCCTCCTGCTGAGAAGATAAAAGAGCCAACATGTGACAGATGTTTGTCATGATGCTTAATACAGTACTTGGAAGGGACACGGGCCTGGAGTGTAAGAAATGGGAATGGTGTAAGAAACCATGCTGCAGAGCATTAACGGTGTTTTCACGTGAACTTAAGATGGAATAACACAGTAAGCTATCAGCACAGAAAACAAGGCACAGCGCAGTTATCCTTACCTGCAAAATTCCTGAACAAACTCTCCAATGATCTACCATGTGGCTCCTCTGTCATCTCAAACTAGAAGCAACAGGATCACAGAGAAAGAATCAGTGTGAAATAGGTACCATGCAGCCAGAATACAGAAGAAGGGAGAACAGAGAGCGCTGCACCACTAAGTGCAGGACAATTTCCCGGTCCGTGAGTGCTGCACCTGCAGTTTCGTTTCTGTCTTAGGCAGTGTCCCTGCATATACAGTCATTTCTAATGAATAAATTACAAGAGCTATTGTCATCAGAGGAAAGGAAATGACATCATTAAAGCTTTTCTGGTATTCAAATTATTTCCTTTAATCAAGATTCCCTGTAATTTTTTCCCATAAATATGAACATTTTGGCTCAGACTTTCAAGTGGTTTCTATCAGCTACAGCTCCCCAGACTTGAATGTAAGCCTAGACTTTCAGCCTCTGAGGATGTGAACCTGGGGAAGGACTGGCAAAGACGTGAACCGGGAGAAGGTCACCTTTCAACATTGTCAAGTCCCACTCTGGCTGGTTCTTCCTCTGTTTGAAGCCATCCTCTGACCATCCTCAACTCCCTCCTTGCACCCTACCGGGTACACTGCACTCTTGCTGGAACCTGGGGCATCAGGACTGTGTCCTCTCTTCATTCACCTTACAGGAACAATCTCATATATACAGTAGCAGAGACATTTCTCTTCTGTTTCATGTTCTTATCTTGAAAATTCTGTATGTGCCAAGATTAAAGGTTTCTAGCGTTTGACATCTAGCCTGAGGTAACACATAAAAGGGAACCCAACAAGGGGTTTCGCACAGTGGCTTATATCTTCCATTCTCATTTCTGTCACTAGTTGGGAAGCCACAGTGTGAAACTTCTCCCTCAAAGACTCAATTCAACAAAGTATTTAAGCACATACATAATATTTAAGGGTAGAATATTGAATATTTTGAAAATTTTCATCTAAAATGGCATAATGTAATCACAAGTAAACCAATTCTGAGAATACAGAAACACTTCTCCTGTAAAACTCTATTTTAATACTTTGCTGAAATATGATTTTCCCAGATAAAAAAATTCCACAACTTAGGAATAGTTGAAAAATAGCTATAAGTTGTTATCAAGACAGGTATTTTTTGAGTGTTCCACTACCTTAGTATTCTTTTGATGCTCTCAAATACTGGATTTTATAGGGCAATACAAATAAATGTAGATATAACTCCTTCAAATAAATACACAGATTAATATTAAGTAGTTTTAAACATATAAACGATATAAAAGAACCTGGAAGACAGCAGATAATTCAAGAATTAGAAACATTTTTGGCCAAGAAAAATCAAAGGCCAGAAAAAGGATTCAGATGATTTTCAGTGAAATTATTGTCGTCCCAAGAGAGAGACAAACTTGGCCACAAACCACCACAGATCAACAGACAGCTTGAAGTTGTTTTGTTGAGGAACTTTCCATGATGTCCAGGCAGGAAAGAGGACACTGGTTGGGAGACTCTGCATGAGAGTCAGTCTCTCATGTCTCTGAAATCAAAGCTGTCAGATTAGAAAAGCAAAGCATTAATCTATAAGTTATGTGGGTGATTTTTTAAAATTCTTTTTAAAGGAACAAGAAACTCAGGTAAGGCAAGAATATAAATAATAGGAACACCAAAGGACAAGGGAAAAGAGAGAAAGCATTAATAGAGATCAAAGTAAAAGGGAGATGGACAATGATATTTAAATTGAGTTTAGACCCTGGAGTAGCTAATGTATTGGCCAAGGATGAAGAACATTGTGGTGTGTTTTGTTTTTTTTTTTTAAATCAGTGCAGTGCACTTCAAGAACAAAAGAGAGGAACTAGAAATAACGTATACGATGGGAAAACCAATAACAGAAAGATAAAGGCTGTCATGATGGGGATGCAAGAACATAGAGGAGGAAAGAGTAGAAACAAAAGTGGTGGTGGTGGTGTAGAGCATTTTAAGTATATACTGGGTAACCTACGAAGAAATGAATAAGAAATGGAGCAGAAGAACCCTGTCTGGTAGGAGACACTCTCCTAGAAGATTGCTATAGATCTCCTGGGATAGAAGCAGAGGTCGCTAATGTTACTCAGGAGGCACAATCGAAAAGAGACAGTCGAAAGAAGCAAGAGCTCAGTGTCCTGCTGCTGTGTTGCTCCTGAGTGCCTGTTGTTTTACCAAGTGGGTACTACAACATATTGCAGACTTACTGCTCAGGGGAGAGAGTAGTTATTGCTCTTGTAAGGTCTTTCTGCAAACCAGCAACGGACTCTTGCATTCCTAGAGCAGGCAGCAGCTTCCCTGCTTTATACTGGAGAAATAGAGAGGTAAGAACAGTAAGGTCTAGTTATTTCCTGGGTTTGTGGTGGCGTCTCATTGTTGTCTTAGATAATTCCCAGACTTCAACACAACTAAATATACACTACACAACATATAGACACAATAAAATACAACACACAATATATGCACACAGTTAAATGTATAGTAAGCCAATAATAAGCAATACTATCTTAGTTAAATTTTCCATTATTAATATTATCACCCACCATGGAAAAAAGATGATGAGATCACGAGTTGGTTCCACTTATGAACAGTTAAAGGACAAAGCAAAAAAAATAAGCAAAGGTTTTCAAATAACAAAATAAAATTTAAAAAAATCACAACAAAAAGCCTGAAAAATTAAGAGCACTAGTACCTGAAGTGAATTGAAGAGACTCAGGACTTAAACTTACTCAAAAATTCAAAATAACTTCCCTCTCCCCCCCCAAAGAAAAGGAAAGAATTTCTTTAGACGGCCTCCAGCCCTAACTGGATGATAACCATCCCTAAAGAGATATTAGATACACACTAGAAGGAAAATAAGTTGTAGCTTTCTTGTGCTGCCTAAGAGATAACAGTGTAAGGATAATTCAAGAATGGCCCTAAATCAAATGTTTTCTATATAGTAACAAGTGTCTTCAGTCCTACAAAAGAGAATATAAAAAGAAAAAAAAAAAAAACATTTGGATGCTATAAGAATGGATTCAATGCTAATTTTTTTTTTTTGAATGAATGAATATTTTCTTCAGCTTTCAATAAGGAGAAAAATGAAGAGTCTAAGGCAAAACTCACACTGTCTAATGGGAATAAAACACTGAAATTCTGGTTGCAACTGTCAAAAAAGAAATGCAGATCAAAGGATTTAATGTGCTACGCTGCCAGGACCAGATAGTGTCCGTTCCAGAACATCTGAAAACACAGAGAGATGAAGTATAAGTTAAATAGGACAGGCCTCTATCAAATGGAGGTGAGGCACTGCCTGACCAAAAAGGAGCTGAAATAGTACTTACACTGCAGAGAGAGGGCAAAAGGTGAGCCAGGCAACAGCAGATCCATTAGCTTTATCTCAATGATACTCAAGGCTCTTGAACACACACTGCAGGAAAGCGTAATCGAAACGATGGAGGTAAACACAACGGTGAGAGTCAGCGTGACTGACTGTACCGCAGTGCACAGGCGGTGTGCTGGGGGACGGCAGCTCTGCCTTGTTTTGGCTGGCAATTCAGGCAAAGGAAACCTGATAGTCATAACTGATGTGGACTTCCGTGAACCATTCAAAATAATACCAAGGTGAAAAACCACCTCAATCCATGTGTAGAACCCATTTCTACATAGAAATAACATGGAGAGTAGGTAAATCTGTAAAATACCTAAGGAACTGGCCAAGAGGAAAGAGAGAGGAAGAAACAGAGAATAATATAACATGCAAAATCAGGTGCGTATTGACTTATCACTGGAACTCTTGTGAAATGCTGGGAGCTTAGCTAGCACCTGCATGTTGCAAGAAAACAGAGCACAGTGGCAAGACCTTCTCCAGAACACAGCTGCAAAGCTGCTTCCCAGGTCTCAGTCAGGACCAGACCCAGAGCAGGCAGGAGGGTGATTGGAGGCTGTGCCCCAAGAAGAGATGAAAAAAGACTATAAGAATTTCTCGTTTAGCCCAGCAAAATGCCAGCTGCAAGGAAATACAGCTGTGTTAAATATACACAGTGGGAAGGTGAAAGAAGTTCAAGAACAGTGCTGGCACACAGATGGGTTTAAACTCACAGAGACAAGGTTTTGTAGAGACAGGTGAACCCCTCCAGCCCTGTGCTTTCCATTCGTAAACACTTCACTCCAACAATTTCATCATAAAAGCCTCTCTTGATGTTGACTATACTGAAATTTGTCTTGCACTGAAGACAGTGCATGTGAATTTGGTAACCAGAGCCTATATTACACTGCAATAAGAGGTTTCTACGTACTTGGGGTGGGAGGGTCTTTTATCTCTGGATCATCAGAGGGAGAAAAAAAACTCCTCACATCTGATAAGCTCAGTAAGAGTCACAGGAGCATAGAAAAATTCACCTCAGAAAAGACTATAGAAGGTTTCTCATCCACCCTCCTGCTCATGGCAGGGTCAGCCGCATGAGGTTAAATGTTGGTACTCATGACTCTATCCACTCTGGTCTTGAAAGGCTCCAAGGAAGGAGGCTGTGCCATCTCCTTTAGCAACCTGTGCCACTGATAAAAAGAATTGACTGGGATAGAGGTTTTCCTCATATCCAGCTGGAAAAGAAAACACACACACCCTGCTTCAAAACACAACCAAAACTATGAAAGTGAATTTAGTAGAAAAGAATTTTAAGTAATAACATTACAATTGCCTGAGCTCAGACTTCTCTGTTTCGTGAAGTATTGATTTAAACATGAACTAATTCTAAACCTACAGAGTAGAGTTCAGGTAAAACATAATGTTTAATTCTAGCCTCCACTTTCAAATCTAAGCGCAGACTAGGAACTGGGTAGTAGCATAACTAGACAGTTCTGCATCTATGCTTGAGCTAGACAAGCCAGGAACCAAAGCTAGGTGTGGTGTATTCTGCCTTCAGAGAGGGAGAACAGACCAATGACACCAACCCACATAATGCCCCACCACACAGAAAAGGCCAGGGATGCTGGCCCCGCCTCAGCCTGGAAGGCTAGTTAGCAGAGCCTGCAGGACAGTACTTCCATCTTTCTGGCACACAGGCTTTGCTTCTAACAGCATCATCGTTTCCTGCTCCATTCTCGTGAAGAGGACAGGACAAACAGTTGTAAAGTGCTTTGGATTCAAGTTAGTCATTAGGACGTTTTTCTGGTGGTTTGGATCGGTACAGGCCAGGCCAAACCAATCAAAGGTTCTGCGGAACCTCCATAAACAGACAAATAGGTAAGTTAGATTACTATTTGCCAGAAAGAACAGTCATCTAAACTGTCTCTTCAGGTCCTTTGTAACCCTGTGATTCAACCACTGAGCACACAAAGCACAAACCAAGAAGTTCTCAAGTGCTTGCCACCATTTTCTTTCTTATTCGCGATATTCCGTGCCATAGCAGAAGCGAAGGAACGGACACCGCGCTCCTCAGGAGATAGCAAGAAAATGATTTGTTACACCGAGTAAAGCTCCTCACTTTATTAAATCCTTGACACCTGTTTAGGAATTGCTCAAAACCTAACTCTTTCATTTAATTTCTGTGCACACACTCTGTCCCACATGCCTTCCAGAAACCTCAAGGACAGTCCCCATTTCAAGATGCTCAAAAATCTAAAGGCAATAGAGGATGAGATATTGGTTAACAGAAGGAGAGCAGCAGCAGGATTTAAGTTAACTCAATTCACTGTAGGCAGCATGACAGAAATGGGTCTTTAAGATGGACATCAATGTGCACAGTCCTCGGAGAAAAGTTCGAGGAGGTTATATGGTGCTAGAGAGCCAGCAGAGAGGTTCAGCAAATGAACTGACATTACCTTTCCCTTGGGGGTTTTCTGAAGAACAAATTTAATCTGACCCAGTACAGGCATACTTAAAAAAATTATAGATTTAAGCAAACAGACGACAACAGAGAACTTATTTTTTTTCCCCTTGCTCTGGAAATATATGCTGGGAAATAAACCATCCAGTACCTGCTCTCAATAGACCATGAAGCTCAACATAGCAGGCAATTTGTGTGGGTGCATGGGAGTGTTCACAGGCTCATTTAAAGGTTCTTAAGCAAGTTAACAGGACTATACCTCCAATAAGAAAAGTACTGTATTAGTATCAACTAAGTAATAATAATAACTTGATAATTCAAATACCTTGCTTTTTCTTTTCATTAACTAGTTCTAATCACTGTTAACAAGTTGTAAAATATCCTTGTAATCTTTACAAGCATTATTCTTTTACAAAAGAGTAAAGACTTGCTGAATTTCCCAGCTACCAATAGTTTTGGTAGATTGATGTCAGGAAGAAAACTTTCACAGAAGATTCATTTTTCCTTTATAGGAACAAACATCCTAAACTATTTCATGGCGTTTCACGTGTTTCCTGAAAAACTACAGAATCACTTCATTTGCATTTAAATGCCAAATGTAGACCTGACCCCACTGGAACGTAATAATTTCTGTCTGTGGCATGTATCTTAACTAAACACACCATTACAGTAAGACATACTTCAAAATGATAAAATGTTTAACTCATGAATGTTATTGTTCATTCTTTTTGTGAGAGTAGACCCACAGAAATGAGTCAATACTTTAACGGAGCCCCCTTAGATATTCTGTGATCATAAAACAAATCAACGCTTTCTTTGGAAAGTACTCTAGTTAACTGTATTCTCTTATTTGTCTGCTCATCCTACAGGTGCTTTAGAGGAGCCACTGCTTTTGTTTGTTCTTATTTTAGCTTTCTGTTTGTTTAGTTACCTCATCTGAAATTGTCTTTGGTAAATCAATTTCTTGTTTCAAGTGCTGATTAAGAGCAAACACTCAAACAAGTATAAACACAAACAACAGAAGTTTCCCATCCCAATTCCCAGAACCCATGCTTCCTTTTACTATGAGCAATTTTTGATATTTGCAGGTACTGAACATACAACTTGTTTCAAGAGATGTGGATTTTGTCTTGGCTTAGCGTATTTTATCAGAGCCTGCTTTATAACATCAAGCACGTGGTGATCTTCTGGAGAAACATTATCTCCAATGACTAGACTATACCCTCCAGGGATGGTGACCAACTGCTAAGGGCCTTGGTGCTTCTGACAGGCACAACCAGCCCTTGTGTCGTGCAGTGCTGGAACCATGGCTCTGGAAACAGGACTTTGTATTATGAAAATTGTAATCACTGGTGACACCAGTAGGGTTGACCAAAAGTATTCACTTCTCCTCTTTTATTATTCAAGAGGAATTTCTTTCACTGCTTTTGAAATATTCTCTTGTCAAATTACTGATAGGTACTAAGTGGAGCTAATAGAATTTCATCTGTTGGACAGTATTTATTTCAAGTCAAGAAGGCTTGAAGTTCTTCCTAAAATTCCCTATCTTTCTAACCCTTAAGAATCTGTACTTCCTTTTTCCATCCCATCTCTCAAGAAGGGTTTACATTTTGCAAAATTTGCAAATCAAGGTGAACAAAGGTCAAAGAATTTGCTCTTTGTGATCAGAATCCCATTTGGATCACAAACCAACCAACCATTTCTAAATATTAAGAAGAGAGGCTTTGAGACATGAAAGGCAAAAAGCCAGGAGAATTAGCCTTGGGAATTACTTTGTGCTATTTATGTGCCTTTTATCTTACTGGTTTGGATAGGTGATAGTGCCTAATAGCAAACACACTTTGGAGTATAGATCTGAGACACTTTCAAAAGTAGCTCAAATGCCTGTCTTCTCCAGTGATCTTGATCATCTCATACTGAAACCATATAGTTGCCAGGCAGCTCTTCTGCAGCTAACAGAGCAGAGTTTTTATCATGGTTTTGTGCAAAATTAGCTCACCATGGTTTTCTGATGAGGCGTGTGTAGAAGAAATGGGGTTGCCTCTGCGTTTTACTTTAATGTCTGTATGTAGCTTGGGATACAGTAATAACTGGAAGAGTTGAGACAATCACACAAATAAACCTAATTTCCTGTTTATAGGTCCCATGTTTAATAAGTCTTGCCCAGAAGAGAATGTGCAGAACCAGGTTAGGCCTACAGATAGTGCTGCTTAAATCAGTGTGGCCATTTCTAGGCAGAAGCTCAACAGGCCTAGAGAAAAGATCAACTAAAGGAACTCTTGAAATTACACTATGTTATTTTTGTGGGGTTTGTGTTCTTTGTTTGGGTTTTTTTTTTAAAAAAAAAAGTAAATTCTGTTTCAGAGCAAGAACTGTGATTCTTTACAGCTGTCATTTGCACAGGATAATTCATTTTGAACTAGTGTAAAGATGACAACAAAGAAGAGAAGCCTTAATCCTGTTTCCAGTGTAATGACTTCATGGAATAGTCTCAGCACTAAGTCCAGTCATTAAATGCAAAGAAAATTAAGAAGCTGGACATATATGATATAGACTGATACATTGTACAATGATGCATACGATAATATATTAAAAAAGTTAATGAGAGCTTAATTCCAAAAGAAACAATGAATGGGACCATACAGAAGTCCTGTCCAGAATTTCTGGAACTCTTCACAGAAGGCCTCCAGGAGCAGGTAGAGACACATGAAACTGAGCCTCAACTAAAACTGTTTCAATCCCTGGAGAGTTAGAAGATGATCAAGTTTTGCTACAGCTTCTGTACAAACAATAAGCAATAAATAAGAATTCTTCAGCTTGAGAAAGATGACTGAGGAAGGGACGACAAAGTCCTACACAGTCATGAATGGCATGGAAAGGGGGAATGGGGTGTTGGTTTGGTTTTTTACTGCACCTTCTAGTGCCACCTAGCAGGTGGCATCCAGCAAAGCTGCAGTAAGAGACTCTGAAGAACCAAACGAGGTTGGTTCTACATAGAATGCAAGAGAGAGACACAAGGGTTATCAAACATTGGAACAGTCTTCCCAGGGCAGTAGTGGAGTCATCATCCCTGGACGTATTTAAACGGTGTGTGGACTGGGTGCTTAGGGACATTATTTAGTGGAGAGCTTGCAGTGTTGAGTCGAGGGCTGGACTGGATGATCTTGACGGTCTCTTCCAACCAAAGAGATTCTGTGATTCGGTGACAGTAAGGCAGAGACTAGACAACTGAGATGGACAAATGGATGAACACTGTCACTTAAAGAAACCCAGAAACTCTCTGAGGCACAGTTACAGGGAGACTATTTCAGGGAAGGGTCCCTAAACGTTTCCTCTACTCCTACATCCCTTCATGTTGGACACTGCCAAGGACAGGACACTCAGCTAGATTGGTTCCACAGAGATTACCTGTAACGATGTTCTTACACTTGAAAAGGCAGCTGATATTNTTGGACTAGATCTTTCAAGGTCCCTTCCAATCCCTAACATTCTGTAATTCTGTGATATCCTCGACACATGCCAACTACACTTTAGACATAAGATTTTTTAGTGTTACGTCACTGGTCTCTGTATGCACTGTTCCCAGCTCCAGGTGGAGGCTGAAAAAGGCTGTTATTAGCTGAAAGATACCTCCTTAGCATCAAATCACCTCCAGAATCACAGCAAACTGCAGAATTTAAAAAAGCTAAGGACACTTTCAGGGAAGGTGTTCCATATAATTTTCTCTGCTATTGCACTACTGAAAAAAATGTCTCCAGTTCCTAGCTTAGAGCCCTTGCAGTGACCAAGCCTTACCTAACTGACATTTTGGGGATTCAGCAAAAGTACCACCATTCACTTTGAAAGGGTAAGATTTAATGCATTTGATGATTTAACGTTGCTGTTTTACTGTCTGTTTGATAGCAGCTCTAGCTATAAAGAATCAAAGCATTTCTAATTCCACCATGGACAGCCTCAATACTCCAACTGCCCAGATGACTCAAAGGGGGCGGGGGTGGCGGGGAGGGTAGGGAATCACATAAATCTGCAAATCCAATTGAAAATACTTGCAAAAAGGATGTGATGCCTTTTTCTTTTTAATTAAGATCCTTAGTTAGACAAGACTTGCCTCCTCCATTATCGTTGTTTAAAGATGCATTTTGACCTGTATTTTGAATACTCTTTCTCAAGTCAGACCTTCAAGTACCTGGAATAAAAAAAACCATTCCACTTAACCAGGTAGATAAAATACTCAGCCTACGGAGGATTTGCAGCGTACCTTTCTGCATTTGCTGTGTAATTACCAGTTTCTAAAGGGCTTAATTATGAAAGGCTCTGTAACAGATTACCACTTTTGTTACAACTGTTCCTCAGGGAGCAGTCTCGCTCCCAAATCTCCTTGATAATGTGAATCACAACAGCAAAAATCCCTGCACGGCCAAGATACACAAACCAGAGACTCGGGAGTAATTCATAGGTGAGAGAGGTCAGTGGATCCCTCAAAGTCCTGACAAGGGGGCATGAGGCTGAGCATCCTGCAGCACCTCCCAGAGACTTGCTGATGGCAGCCCCAGGAGCCTTTCTGGGCTTTCTTCCTTCACATTCAGGACTCTGAACAACAAAGGTTGGGGAGATACTTAGCAGTTTAACAGTACGTATTTCAAGTGTTTCCTGCTCATCAGACCTCATCTTGCACACGTGGCTGCCGGAATAGATATATTTCAATCATTTTGGTTGCCATTTGTGTAAATGTGTCTATGTATTGGGACATAAAGAAAACGATCACGATGTGTTTCTATCTAAACAGAAGCACGCCGAGTCTGGAACACAAGGCTTCCTCATGGTAAGGAAATGGTGTTTGCTTTTTGAGCAGCGCACTTGGGTTCAGATGGTGGTGTTGCCGATATGGTGCTGAGGTAGAAGGCGGTAGGGGTCCTGTGTGGGAGCTCAGTTTTGAAGTTGCTGCCAGTAGGGATAACTTGAAAACATACTTGAATATTCAACCTGGTTTGTTTATGTTTTCATCAAATAAAAGCTAAGAACATTTAAAATGAAAAATTAGCTCAACAGGTACTTCAATTCACAGTATTAAAATGTAGCATCATAGTTTCCAGGTTCTTCTGGTATCAATACTTCAGCAAATACAACAGAGTAACAAATATTATTAAATGCTGACAAGCCATAACTCTGCTTTTTCTTGCCCAAAAATTCCATTTTTCACTGAAGAATGCTACCTGTGTGTATTTTCCAAAGACAAAACATACTGGTAATCAGCTGGGTGTACGTAATCTCCACCTGTCCAGACCACCTGCTCCCCATGTCCACTGAATTGAACGCTGTACCTCCTTCCACATCCACAGTGCCCAGCACAGTTTTGACTACAATGAGATCTTTTTCCACTATGTCTTGTATCAGTGTCACTGCCACTGAGCTCGCTTTTTTCCTCCCCACTTCAGTTTATTTTGAACACATTCATGTAACCATTGGATGAGGGACTGACTAGGACTGAAGGTCTGTTATATACATTAGAACCTTGTCTCAATTCTGCTAAGAAAATTGTTGCTAAGGCATGATAAAGTATATCAGCTCAAGTAATGTAAGATAAGAAAGGTAATCGTGCTGACAGCAGAGCAGTAATTGCAGCAGTAATAGCTGGCAGATGAAGAATTCAAGCGGAAAACATACCCACACCAAATTGTACACAGTTCAAAGAAAAGAAAAACGATAGTAGACAACAAGGATCCCATTCCAAGAAGCGATGAAGACCAACATGTCTCCAGCCCTCTGATGGCTGCCTGGTCCATGGAAGCTCCATCCTTTGCAGGTTCATAACAGTAGGATTTGGCAATTTCAAGGAGCTCCAGAGAATGAGATGGAAAATCTTAACCACATAGCCAAGTAGTTCCTAGTTTTCTCTTTGAAACAAATGAGCACTAGTGACACTATCAAATAGAAGCTTGTCGTCTTCTGTTTGATTATTTTTTTTGTTCTGCCTGTGAGTGAAAACATGCACAAGTGAAAAGGGAATGCAAACCACAAATAGGACAGTGAGAAACACAAGTGGAGAATATTCCAGAGACAGAGCTATGGGGCACTTTTACAGAACTCTACTTTTAATCCATACAGAGGAATTTGATTTCACTACATCACAGGCCATCTATTCAGTGTAGTCATTCTGATCTGTCTTTAATTTTCCTGCCTGTATTTCTTACTTCACTGTTGTCTTCTTCCCCTACCAACCACTTTGGAGCAAAGCGTTTACATTAAATGAGGAAATTAATGGCTACTGTTACTTCTCACACCAGCTGTAAAATCACCAAAATGCTCTGAAACCCAACAAGAACAAACTGTAGATTTCTAACACCCTTATTTGATACCACAATATGCCCAACATTACAGGGGTCTAGAGAGAATCCTCACCCCACTGCTGCCCAGAGAAGGAAAAGAGATTACATGAGATCAAAAGGCAGGGCAAAGAAGTCGAACAGAAGATATTGTCTTGATGTGGATCAATAGGTGGGATGGATCACTCTGTGGAGGTGGCTCACTCTCTCCATTAACTGTCCAGTAAGAGCTGATAACTAGCAAAGCCAAATTTGTAGACAATTGGAAAGGCAGAAGGTGTTGGATTTTGCTAATCTTCTTGAATAATCTTCTTGCTAATCTTTTTTTTTAAGAAGAAAACAGTTATATTGGTAAGTTCTGAGTCATTTCAAGCTACCTGTATAACTTTTTTGTGTATTATTTAAAAAAAAACAAACAGTAAATCTCAAGATTAAGAAAAGCCACAACCAAGATGTTGAGAAGCCGCAAGAAAGAATGCATTGCAGTCAGGGGATGTATCTTCAGATTCAACAGTTTGTTCTCTTAATCATTTTTATTCAGCTGGCAGTATCAAGATGAATACCTGTTTTCCCTTAATGCTCTCCTCCTGAGAATACTGGCACTCTGTAGACTGCCAGCCAAAATAATACATTTCTAAGTGGAGAAGTCTTAAAGAGTCTAGGAAGACAACAGCAACAAATTCTGGGGAACACCACCACTGGCTGGAAAAAAAGCAATGAAGACAGCCTCAGTGGCAGCCATAAAAAAAACAAATAAACCTTGATTCACCCATATATAAATGTCTGAGGAAGGTACATACATACCAGGCCTATCATTTGGATTTTTGTTCCTTTTGTCATACTTTCCAGAAAAGCTTTTATTTACCCACATCTCCATAGATTTCCTTCTTTAAAAAAATATTCTGGAGGGGAGTGGGTGTTGAGATCAGTATTCAAAACCAGTGTATGCCTTAGGAGTGCTATATATACATATGTGCTGTATGCACACGCAGATCAGTTACTAAGTTAATCATGTACAGCATTATAGATATGTATAAGAGAAGATAACGAGTTCTTACCTACCTGCATATCAATGAAGCTCATTAAATTAAAAGCCTTTCTGGTCAAAGGACCAAAATTCATTCCACTGCCAATCATCTCATTTCTCTGCACTAAGAGGCTTTCAGATCTCCAACTGGTTCTGTGCTTGACCAACCCTTAAACAGAGCTTAAATGCAGAGCACAGCAGAAAACCACAGTCAATAATGCTCAAAAAATCACCTCAGCTGATTCCCTCCCCGGCCCCCATATTCACATGCTCCTATCAGTCAGTGTCACAGAAGTGCCCAAAGGTGCCCTGGAGCTGTTTAGGAGCTTGGCCCACTGGCCAACAGCCACCTCTAGTCTCATTTAAGTTACATGAGGCATCCATATCTTTTCTCTGGTAGTCAGCTACAACCTACGAGCTGGGATCACTTGCTTTAATTTTTCTTCTCTTACTATTTCTTTTGGACTTATTTAAGTGAAAAATCATGCTGACAAAGCAGAATATTTCCAAGGCATCTTAGAGTCTTCCACAAGATCTATGTAGGTCTATTAACACCATTACATTCCCTCTGGCTTTCTTCATATATACTTTCTATTTGATCTCCCCTACACTTTTTGCTGCACAGAGCACGGGCAGCCTGCAGTGTGTGTCGGGGCTGAAGGTATTTTCTCTTCTCCTGGGTAAAGATATGCCTTCCTCTGTGCATTCAATGGCTCGTTGCCTCATTCAGTGGCAGAGTCTGACATCACTGAGCACTGAAATATTTGAGACTTTGCAGCACACGTAAGAGGGGATTGGAAACTATGCAAAATGTCCTCCTTTAAGAGGCAAAGTTTCCTACATATTAAATTATAAGTTGCCTTTTAAAAATCTCTAAAAAATAGAAGCACCTAAAGGTAACTTTTTTTTTTCTGATAATAGAAGAAACAATATATTAGTTGGTCTCTCACAGAAATCTCTTTTACGCTTGGACTATTCTACAATCCAGCATTTTCCTCAATTTGCTCTCAGAACACAGCACCCATCCCTGCAAGGTGCGATGCTTGTGCATCACAGAGAAGACCATAAAATACGAGAATCACTCTGGATCCACCAGAGAAAACAAGGCTGAAGGAAACACCAGAATTCTGTTATCAAGAATTTCTCTTGATTCCATATCGCTGCTCCTCCTGTAAGCCTAAGGGGCAACCAGGATGCTTCCAAAACCCCTGACTCCTCCCAACTATGATAAAGCTAAAGATTGTGCAGTCTGCGGGAACCTGCCTCCAGAACTGTTGTGCAAGGCTCGCACCCAGCAGAAAAGAAACTTCACTACAAGCACAAACACTCCATTGGTCTGTCTTCCCAATTTTGGGGTGGAGAGGCTGTCAATAAAAGTCCTCACATGGAGGGGGCATCAGTATATCCAGCCACAGAGTTCCATCTGTTTTCATGAAAGCCATACTGTAAATGCTAACATTTTAAGTATGGCTACTTTCTATATCTGGAAACTTCTGTATCTGACTTCTCAAACAGCAAATCGAAACAAGATTCTTCAACTAAGAACACTGCAAGCTCCACCCAGTCCCTGAAATGCAAGTAAGAACAGCATTCACTACCATGTTACCTTACTGAAAGAACTGGATTCAAAACTTATCTGTCAATAATTACAACAACGTATGAGGGGAGTAAAGAGGTTCATTCTTCATTGCTCTTCATACTTCATGCTGAAGACATGTGTACACGTATCTGAACACAGAAGTGTATATAAACACGTGAAGCTACAAAATGGTACTTTACTGACTCTCTCTGTGTTCATAAACTGATTGTCATGTTTGCCATACAACATAAACAGATTTGGTTCTTGAATTTAACATCAAAATTCCCTCTGCTCCCCATCAACTTCATGTGAAAATCTGGGAGCTGGGCACAGACTCCAAGAGGCTCCCCTTAAAAGCCATGCTGATCTGAACAGTGCTGTACGGTCATTTGGGGAGCAGGGCACAACTCAGTGATGCAAGACATTTCTGGTAGTCCTCTGGGGCACCTCAGGTTAAGGCCACAGAATCCCAAGTTCATCTTGTTTCAAAAGACCTTTCTGACCTTCTGTGCTGCCTATAACATGATGGGCATAGGACTCCACATCCAAATGCAGTAACTGGAAGCCACAGACAAGCCTGTTTTGCGTGCACAAGTGGGAATTAATTGTGCTGCTTTTATCTCATGTAAAAATGCAGATCAATAGTCAGGCTGTTCCTTCAGTTCTTCTATATGCATGTTTAAAACCTAAATTAATTGTAACTCAATAGCAGAGCCAGAATCAAATATACCAAATGCTTGCTCCTACCACTTCATCATTAGTAAAATGCTTTTACTCATAATTGTTATCGTTAGCAGAGGAAAAAAAGCAAGAGTATAAACAATGCTGAGCTTGGTATGCAAGGGATGGCACATCCACAGCGAAGATGAGCTCGCATCTGCACACTTGTTCTTACCATCGGAGTCAACAACTATCGCACACGTGGGAAAGAATGAAGTTGAAAATGAATATAAGGTTGTGACAATCTGCCAAGTGGTGCGTAAACGTGATGGCAGCATCAACAGCCCTAATGGAAGTAAAGGATTCTCACAGATATTATTTTACAAACATTATGGGTTCAAAGCACTTTTTTTTTTTAAAAAAAAAAAAAAGATGCAGTACTGTACTTCCTTGATCAAAATGACTGACTTGGAAGGATTTATATTACACGTATTTTTCCTGTCAAATTGTGAAAATATGCCTTTAACTATTTTTGTTAAGAAGTAGCTTTCAGGACTATATTTAATGGGAGAATTTGTCTCTCTCTGTTTCACCAGAATGACTGTAAAGTCTGATATGTGGAGCTCACGCTCGTCACAAATTGCAGTACGTCACCTTAGAAAATCACCTCGTGTTCCTCCCTGAAATGGCCAACTGTTCTGAACAAGGAGAGCGCCTGGAAAAGATGACTTGCTGCACACTGATAGCGTGGATTTGAAAAAGGATATTATGGATCTTTTTACTCATCATTTAAATTTTAAAATTGTATTTTAGAAATTGTTTTTCATCTTCACTCCCTCCTTTTGTCTTGAATAAGTGAGAAAGATCAAAGTCAAATTTGCTGGCTCACTAGCACACGTTATGTTCAATTTTCTTCTGTCACATTCACATAAGTAACAGCAGATGTTGCTAGAACATTCACGAGTTTAGCTCTGAAGTGTGCAGCCAGACATTTGTCAGGCTAATTTAATTTCCTGAGGACTGCAAGGAGAGTTCTGCTGGATAGTTCCCCATCTGTGACACTCAGCCACTCTTGCCAAATTCACTTGAAGCCTCCAATGAAGATGTTCTCTTTCGGATTTTTTGCTTTAGGCTACTTTTTATTAGTTCTCTTCAAGATGTCTTTCCTTGTTTTTTTGTTGTTTCCCTCCCCCCCGTTAACACTACTATAAAGATGGAGAGGAGCAGGTTTAGGAGAATAATGAAAAGATGCATACTTCAACAAGATGATCATAATCTTTACCATCTTAGTATTTAACAAATTCCCACTAAAGCCAGCATTGAAAGACTCACATAGATTTCAGTGAAAGAATTTTGTATTCTTCCACAGCTGAAGAAACATTAGACTTAAATAATTACATACATGTCAGATGCAAACTTTCTTTTAGGCTAACTGCCTGCAAACCATTTTCCAAGAGATTTCTGAAAATAGCAAGTCACTTTTTGGTGCATTTGTACATAAAAGACTAACATATGTTTTGCTAAGCCTTAGAAAACCTTCAATTTTCAAACTGGCTTTATGATGTTTACTCATTCTATATTTGAACTCGTAAATAAAACAAAATTCAAATAAAGTCTTCTCGGTGAATATTACCTTTGAATAAAATATGTCCAAGTTTTGCATAGCATTGGAAATGTTTCCAGATTTAGGCAAATTATTACATGAAATGGGTTAAAGCATTATCTCTAAACTAAAGAAAGGTTTCCTCACACTTTCTGCAGGATTGAAATTAAATTTGTGCCCTCAGGAGGAATTCGGAAGTTACTTTCTGCAGCCGAAGTAACAGAAGAGAAAACGACGGTAATGTGCAAAAGCCATTTTCCCCACTTCATTTTTATAAGGATTGAATCTAACAAACTTTTGATAAGCGATGCATTTAGCTTCTACCTGCAGTTCCGACAGATG